>JANHGL010005798.1:33844-68858 GCA_024611195.1 Ceyx melanurus | reverse complement strand
TTTAATTATTTTTATTCTAAAAATATTTTACATTTATTTTTAAATAATTTTCTTCACTACCCAGTCAAAGAAAGATGATTTTTTCTTATCCATCTAAGGGGAAGAAGACTGAATTTTAGTGTCTGGTCTTTCAGGAAAGTATTGAGTGAGAAGGAATCTGAGAGTCTCACTGGGTTCATTGAGGAAGACGCTGTGTATATGGGAAATGAAACTCTGGAAATACCAAGAGATTTATGATATTCCTCTTTGGCACAGTTTTAAATGGGTAGGACTCTGGGTAGATGGGGAAATAAAGTTTTTTCTCCCAGCCGTGGAGAGAAAGTTGGAGAATTTTCAGATACCAAGAACTGTAAATTCTAGAATTCTCTGAAGTTTCATTTATTGTTAACCATAGTGAACCTCATATATGGGCTTCATGTACCTTTGGGAAAGTTCCTTTACTGTGCTTCAAATTTTAGAGTGCCTATTATATAGGCTGTGTATAATATACACTATATTTTTCTTCATATTATTGTTCCTATAGCAAAAAAGAGTCCATAGACAGATAAAACACTCTTTAGGGTACTTTTTTAATGTTCATTCAGCATTACAGAATATTTTTTAAAATGTTTATTAATAACCTAGCTTTATTATTTGTAATAATATACAGAGCATGATGTAAGCTGCTGACATAAAGACAACCTCTGCTAAGGCAATGGTTGAATTATTATAAATAATGAGGAATACTTTTGAGAAAAATAAGCATTTCTTAGAGTTTATACAAATTAATTGTTCTATGTTTGTGCTTCCAATATGTACACAGCTTCTTGTGGTATTTTACACTTACAAGTGGATGAGCTGTGAAAGGGAGAGATGGCAAGAAAGCACTAAACAGACATGCAGTTTTGTTAAGATTGTTAACAGCAATCTTAAAACTCAATTAGGCTGAAAACTCTGCTCCTGCTATGTAAATAAATGTATATTCTTGTTTATATATATACATGGCTCCCCTCATTTCTGTGCATGAAGATATTATGGCCTATATGTACATCTGTCATTCAAGATTTCAATAGGTTGTTGCTATTATTTCAGTTACTGCCCTGCACAGGCAAGTGCACACACTCAACCCCTATCCAACACCAAAACTGACAGGATCAATCATATTTACTTTTTACTTTAAAATGTAAATTGCAATGTATATTCCCTTACATAACAACACTTTTTAGCACATTTTACTTTTTATGAACTTATAAACTACAACCAGTAAACACACCTGTGATTAGACTCTATCTTCCAGAGAGAGAGGATCATGATAACTATCAGGTCCTCTTTGCATAAATTCTTTACTACTCATTCCCTTCAAAGGTAGTTGTTTAAAATTAATAGACATAATGAATTATTGCCTAGAAGGAAAAGAAACTGTTGTATAGTACACCACACTGTTTTATATACTGGCATTTATTTAAACAGACATTATAATGTTTTAATGTTTCTTCCAAGAACCAAAGTGATAACGTGTTACTAGGTTCAAATGTACAGCAGAATAGCTGTACATTTGTTATTATCATATTACTAAGCAGCAAATGAAGTATTTTTAGATCTTTTTAGTTATTTCATAAATAATCTCTAGGATATTTACCTTATTTTCAGAATTTAAGCAACAAAACTTTTCAAAATTAAGAGCCATTTCAATAGTACAGTATGTAGATGAGAAAAACGCACCCAAAATTTCTGCTATACTTTCCATTATGTTCCAAATATGCAATGGTTTAAAAGCTGTTTTACCCCAAATCCCTCCCTTTTTGTTCTGTTTGTTTCCATTATACTTATGGAATATACTTACTTCTTGTGACAACATATGGTGCAATAACACTGGATTTAAATGAGGTACCTTTTGTACTAACGGTCATCTAGCTGTGGTGCAACAGGACCATCCTCAGGGGGAAAAATCTAAACAGAAGCATAAGAAATACCAAAGTGGAAAAAGGAACCTCACATAATGTGGTTTGTTCATCATTCTTATCTTCTGTCAGAATCGTGGAATGGTTCAGTTCAGAAGGACCTCAGGAACTCTTCAGTTCGACCTTCTTCTTAAAGTAGGGCCAGTCACAAGTTCAGACAAGAATTCTCAGAGCTTTTCCTTGACATTCAGATGAAGGTAAAAGGTCTAAGTCTCTTTTCAGTCACTAAAGAAAGATAGGCCAATAGATTGTCTAAGATTTGGTGTGGTGAACCAGAAATATTGCCTCATTACAAATTATCAAAGTCCTAGCAGAGTAGTTTTCATGCTGTAAATTAATGTACTGATTCTATAGTGCTAGTGAATCTAAGAAAAAGATAACTTAGTCTTTAGAATTTTTAATATATATATTAAAAAATTGAATGCTTTAAAAAATGTATCAGTGCTTTAAAAAAAAATCTTGAAGAATCTGTTGAAAGCTTTCTGAACAAGTTCTCCCATTCACTTTTCAAATAGTTTGAAAATTAGAGAAATTTTTTGTTGGTTTGCTAAGCCACATCACATCTCAGACTATTCTTTTTTATTCTGTATGATTATGTTTGATCTCATCAAACTGCAGCAGTGTTCAATGTTAAAATGATATATAGCAGAATTACTGTAGTCTCTGAGGAAAAATCATGAGATGAAAAATTGACTTCCCACTCGCATACAGTAACCAATCAAATTTTAATTAGAATTGTTTTAAATTAATTGACTTCCAGTAACATCTTTAAAATCTCATTTAAATTTAGAAAAGTCTCATATATCTGTGTCATAGATGGAAAGGGGTATTGTAGTCACAAACAGTACTTTGAAAGTAAAACGCAAGCTCTATTTTTGCTATCTTCTCCTGCCACAGGTAGAAAAAATGCTTATTAGTTTTAATGCAGTGAAAATGATACTGTGGGAAATTGTTTTTGAAATATAACGTATCCATTGTCAGGAATCACACATTCACAATTTATCTTTGATAAATAAATATTTATTTTATTCAGATAAGTAGACCTGCCAAATGGCAATTCTTAATGCTAGTGCTTCTGAAAATTGGTTTATGCATATACAGTTTCACTGGAGATGGCTTGCTATTTTTTTTTTCCATTACATTATTAAAAATAGCAATGTTTGACACATTTGTGCATAGAGATTTTTGTTATCCTGGCAAGATAAAAGAGCTAACACATATCTGTTGCTGGAATCTAGATTCAGCTTTGCTCACAATGCAAAAGGAGAAAACTGCCTAGAAAAGACATTTTTACAAGAAGAAAGAGAAGCAAGAAGGGTCTTACTTGATACCTTGATGAGGTATCAAAATAACAGCAATACATTTTTTAGCTGAAAAAAATACTCATGTTATGTTTAGAAAAGAAAAACCCAAACATATATCATTAGATGTTTGGAGAGTATACTACAAAAGGGATAAATAACGAAAATATTCACAGAGGGCATCCTGTTTACCTAAGTGAAGCTTACTCAGAATAGCTTTTTCAGTGTTTTGACCTACATCAAGTTTTGTTTACACTAGAAAGGACAGAATGTGTCCTTCTGGCCATTCTAATTATATCTGATTTTTTTAAGGATCAATATACAAGTATGAGCACATGTAATCTATGGCCACAGCATAAAAAAAAAAAAAAAAAGGTGGGTTTTTTTTTCTTAAAGTATGTTTTTTTCTTAAAATTTACTCCACATAGAGAACCTTGAAGGGAGTCCCAAAAGCTGAAAATTATTAGAGATTTTGTTTCTAATTGGAAAACACTGCAGAACAGATCTACAAAAAAAAAGAACTATACCAGGACCATACTGTATTCACCATGGTAGTTTTAAAGCATTTCAGGGATAAAATAGTCATGGACATTTTTGCTTGAAGTTATCTCGTCAGTGGCCATAATACTCCCACAAATGTGGCACATACCAATTTTCGTGAGCTTCAAAGGAAATCCTGAGATCTACAGATAAAAAAGCGAGTAGAATTTGTTGAGGAAAATGTTGAGACTGTTTAAAAGAATTTATTTACTTGCACACAGACTGATGTGACAGATTAAGAAAGTGTTGAAAAAATTTTAGTAAAAAGAATGCACAACTCTGTTAGAGTGCTTTTGGATTTTCAAAAACAATTGGCTAAGTCCCCACTAAAGACTTTTAAAAAGTCTATGAACTAAGTTACAAGAGCAACAAAGCAACCCGCAGGGAACAATATTATATCTCCAACATCAGGGGAGTGTTATGGATCTGGTTGTAGATATCCCATGGTGTTCAGCATGTTAATAAAAGGCTTGGAGAAAATCATGAATATTGAAGTCAACACATTTATTACTAGGAGAAAATCATTCTTACAGTTGAGAGATGCAAAAGGACCACACATCACTAAGTAACTGGTAATATTACTTAGAATTAGATCTTGAGATTTAAATAGTTCTGTAAAACTAACGTTTTTGATGCAAACATGCTATAAACAACTTTAAAGGCTCTAGTGATACAGATAATTTAATTTCTAGAGAACACTGAACTATTATCAGAGAGAAAACAATGTGCTATGTGTGTTAAACACCCAAAGAAAAAAAGTAGAGTTACTAACTATAGTAATGCTATTTGCCATAGATATCTATAAAACATTCTAGTTCTTGAATTGTTGCCTGTAAGTGGTGATTAGTTCTTTTAATTCACTGTTTTTCACATGCTGCATTTCTTTAATAGCAACAGCTCCCATCACTACCCTTTCAGTGTTTCAGCCTTTGTCATCATGAATGTGAAATAAAAATGGTATAGGCACCAAACTCCACCTTGGCCTCATATTCCATGCCTGAAGGATATCAAAACTTTTGTGAAATATTATCCCTTTGGAAAGAAAATGTGAAAAAAAATTAAAACAATTACAAAATTGGTAAGGCTGATAACAATGTGAGAAACAAGACAAATACAAACTCAGGAATCTTCAGGTAACTTCATGAGTTGATGTTCAGGCAATTGACCTTTGATAAAGTCATGTTTCAGATCAGGCTCAAGGATATTAAAACCTGAGAGAATTTTAACAAAAGTCTGCTTCCTGTACTCATGATGGGCTTAATACAGGAAGCGCCTTTCAGGAATTCAATACAAAGCTTTTTCATTCAGTCTAAATCAATGAAAAGAGAACATCTTAAGATACTCCTCTTAAGACCTTAATAACAAAGATCCTGGGCATTTCTAAATAAGGCTGTCCAACGATTTACAACTGACAGAGCTAAGATAAACATCCTCAGAAAAGTCAAGAAAAATCTCAACAAAGACATTCTGCTTATTGTGTATTGTTACTGATCAGTAGATGAAGGGATTTGTAAGAAGTATGTAAAAACTTGCATTCATTAAGCTTTCTGCACATATGTTTATATATATATAAAATTGGAATTTTACTGTGATTCAGCTAATAATTAAAGTCTCTAGGAAGATCTGACTTCCAGTCAGATGTTTCAAGGCTTAGTAATTCACAACTAAAAAAGGTCTGGCCTCTGAAGGCTTAGTATATTTGGATCAATTACTTAGGACTTACCTAATGGTTCTATGCTAAAGCTGGTACCATAAATTACTCTTTGGAAACATTTTTGGGTAAACCAGAAGCTCAAGTATCTCATGCTCTTAAGAGATCTTTTACTTTTCTGATAAGACTTTATTCCTCCTACCTGTGTGTGCCATGTCACTCACCCCCCAGCTTTGTGTTTCTTTCTTAATTGTTTGAGACTGGCTTTAAACCTTATGATTTCTGGGGCTTGAAGTGATATGTTTGTAAATAGAAAAGTCACTATTTCAGGAAATCATATTACAGTGTAACACTGATCTTTCTTACATGGAGAATAAAGGGCAAAATACGAGTTCAAAGTCTAAAAATAATCCTGTCCAAATGTGTAGTAGACATGAAAGATAATCTTCCTGGCCAAATACAAAAAGAAAAAAAAGATGGCCAAATATATGTTTCTACAAAGTAGTCTTTTACATATGAGATTATCATCTGGATGGTCTTTTCAGGCAGTGAGAAGAAACAGGCTCTAAGGGGCATGATTGATCTTCTTCTAAAGCGACTTAAAACTCTGATGGTGGATGTATAAGAGGTATCTTAATCAAGCTTATTACAGGAAATTGCCTAGTACACTTTAATACTGTAAGATAACTACAATTAAATTACTGTAATTGCTGTAGAATATGTCAAGCTTCTTGCCAAGAGCTATTAGAGTTAAAATGATCTTAAATTTAGCAGCAGTCCTGTTGTTTTAAGGGCTGAAAGAGTCATTCTGCCTATTTGGTATCTTTAATAATTTTTTTCTGAGGTGGCTTTAGAGCTTACTCTATGTCAGACTATATTCAAAGGGATGATTCTTAATCCTTACCAATCATCAGTTTTGTGGTGTGCAGCCCCTCCACTGCTCCTCTTGAGGAAGTTGTAAACTGTGATGAGGTCACCCCTCAGCTTTCTGTTCTCCACTCTGAACAAGTAAGTAAACTCAGCTGCTCATTCTAAGTCTTGCCCTTTCACCATCTTGGTCATCCTCCTCTAGACACACTCTAGTAGTCCTTCTTTTATTAAGGCACCCAAAAGTACACACAGTAATTGTGGTGGGGCTGCTTTGTAGAGTGGGACAATCATCTCCATTCACTGTTTAGCTATGCTGTGCTTGATGAAGCCCAGAACACAGTTAGCTCTCTCTCAACTTGCTATGAACACAAACTCCCAAATGTCTTTCCATGGAGCTGTTCTCCAACCTCTCATTCCCCATTTCATATGTATAACCAGGATTACCTCATCCCAGGTGCAGAATCCAGCACTTGCTGTTGTTAATTTTCATACAGTTGGTGATAGCCCATCTCTCTAGTCTATCCAGATATCTCTGTAAGACCTCTCTGCCCTCAAGGAGTTCATAGCTCCTCCTAATTGAGAATCATCACCAAATTTACTTAATGTACATTTGATTCCTGCATTCAAATAATTTATAGAAACATAAAAAATCATTGACCCTAAAACTGAGCCCCAGGGGACTCCCCTGGTGACTGGATGCCATCCTGATACAACCCCATTTATTGTGATTATTTGAGCCTGACCCATCAGCCCATTTCTCACCTAACATATTACAGACTTGTCTAGCTGTATGCTGGACATTTTGTTTAGAAGAATAATTTAAGAAACAGTAACCAAAACTGCTAAAACCCAAAACCACCACATCTACTTGCTTCCCTTGATCCACCTAGATGAGTGACCTTGTCATAGTAGGAAATGAAGTTGGTTAGGCAGGATTTTCCCCTCATGAACCCGTCCTGGCTATGACAAATAACTGTGTTGTTTCTCTAGTGGTTTCCAATAACCCCCAGAATAAGCTACTCTGTAATTTTACTAGGCACTGAAGTGAAACTGACAGGCCTTAATTAACAGGGTCTTCCCTCTTTCCTGTCTTGCAAATTGTGTCATTTGCCAGCTTCCAGTCAGCTGGGACCTCTCCAGACTCCAAAGATCATTGCAAAATAATGGAGTGAAGTCCTGAGATGACACTGAGAAGAGACTGGCCCCTTCTATTTTACAGGCACCCTTCAGATATTTGTAAATGTTAATGAGTCCCTCTCAGTTTTATTTTCTGCAGGCTAAACAGACAACAAAAGGAGAGAATGAGAAAGACTGAAAGTCTGCAGAGGCTTCCCTCTCTTTCACAAAATAAATGAACGTTAGTTAACTTTTTGAGTCTAAGCTTAAATTACCCAGTTACATTAACGTATATTGTAATTTGCATTGCCTTACAGCCGATCATTACAGAAAATGCTTATGATTGCTCCAGACAGAGAAAAGGTTTAAAAAAAAACCCAAGAAAGAGTGAATTTACTTAGATCCAAATAAAATAAACTACTTGACTTATTTTTGCAGTGTACATTATACTTTACATCTTAAATATATAGTATTTTTTATTAATCTTATCTTCCAAGATCCTGTTTCTTCAGAGTATCTACCACATATCATATATTGTAGCATCTATTAATTTTTTTATTAATTCACACCTTAAGGCTCCTGCCTCCCATAGGACAACATGCAGTCCTTATTTAATCCCTACCTAGGTTAAAATTCTGTGGCCTTTGATGAGAATTTATGTTTTACTATTATTAAATTACTTTGTCCTAGTAAAATGCTTCTTATACTGGAAAATAAAACAAAACAAGAAAAAAAAGCCAACCCCAAAATCCTAAATCATCTTGGAATCGGAGGTCTTCATTTATATTCTTCTAATATTGCTTTTTCTGTTGCTTCTAGAAAAGTTCAGTATTATTTGCACGTGCTTCTCATTTTAACCTTATATTTGTGTTCAAAAAACACTAACGTAATTTTAACTAACATAATTTTAAGCTAAGGTAGGATGGCTGTCTTTCAAAGAACTAGTTCTTGAAAACACCTTATTCAGAAGCCCAGACAAAATCAGAGATTGTGAGTTACTGGATTACATCTGGCTAAAGTGTACTAAAATAAGGATTTATATGGGGAATCCTTGATGTAGAGAGTAGAGGTAAGAATGGGAAAGAGAGCTCTTGAAAAATCCATCCCAAATAACTACATCTCAAATAAATAATCCCTCTGATAATCACGCATAAAACAATCCACACTACTGTGGATTCCCCACAGAAGAATTCACAACCTCTTTGGGCAGCCTGTTCCAGGCTCTGTCACTCTCACAGGGAAGAAGTTTTTCCTCACGTTGAGGTGGAATTTCCTGTGTTCCAGTATGTGACTGGTATTATGATAATACAAGAAGTATTACTTCTTGTCCTATCACAGGACACCACTGAAAAGAGACTGGCTCCTTCTACCTGATACCCACACTTCAGATATTTGTAAACATTAATAAGATCCCTTCTCAGCCTTCTCCCTGCAAAACAGCCCCATATGTTCCAGTACCTTAATCACCTCTGTAGCTCTCTGTTGGATTCTCTCAAGTATTTCCCTGTCCCTCTTGAACTGTGGAGACCAGAACTGGACACTATTCCAAGAGTTACCAATGTTACATATGTTTATCCCACGTAGATGTTTATACATGTCCAGAGGTTACAATAATAAGTTTCAGTGCAATACCCACTTGCACTTAAGGGAATGGAAAGATTGATTCAGTTAAGGTGATCATTTGTCACAGAGACCTGATTCTTTTTATTCTTAGTAATTTATTTGGATCACTGGAACCACAAAGGAGAGGGTTTGCTCTTCCCTTCCTGTCTCCTCATTTTCACTTTCTCTTTTGACCACATCATGACCTGATTTAGTTTTCCAAAACTATTCCAGAAGTTTCCTATGGTTTTAGTGAATTAAATCAGCTCAGTGAAAGGTTTGTCAAGGACATGTGGAAGTTAAAAGATGGAAAAATATTTTTTGGAAGGAATCGGAGTGGGAGAGTGAAGGATGAATACCAGAGAAAAGGAAGGAGCTGGGTTCAGGTAGAAACAAGAACTTCAGCTGGCATCAGCAAACTCTGTGCCTCGATCAGATGCACATGGAAACATAAACTTCACTTGTCTCAGCCTATTTTGTTGAACTTCATTTTCAGTGGCAAAGTAGAAAGAGCAAACTGCGATCTTTTGCAACTTACTGAGGAAATTTTAATTAGTCACTACATTACAGAAGATTTTATCTAATCTAACAAAGCGATATCCCTAAGCAAGTGAAATAATGCTTACTTTAATTAAGAAGAATAAGCAAATTGTCTCCTGGATAAGGAGGAAAGAAAAGTTTCAAGAAGAAAGATTAAATGTGTCTGGAGCCTTGGAGGATTTCAAAAGGGAGATTAGTTACCATGTTTCAGCAAGAAAATCTAATCTGTAGCTGATGTTAAGTGTGCAGAAAGAGGGAACACCTCAAAGCCATGAAAACTGGCAGAAAGTCAGATGGATAAGGGGATGAGTGTACACAGGTTGATTTTATTACTCTTCCATTTTTTATTATGTCTTCCATATGTACTTGTAACACTGATGTATTTTAGATGCTGTCAGTTACCATAATTATTCTTTTTCTTTAACTACAGCAAGATATATCTACACAGGTCTTTATTACAAGGATACATGTACCACATGTGTATTACAGGATAATGTGTGTCTTTTACTTCCTGAAATAATTTTCTGTTACAAATACTGAATGATATTCAAGATCTAAACTTGTGTTTCCACAGCAGCCTAAGCCGCTGTAAATACTGGCTGCTGCAGTCCCATCCTCTGTCATATCTCTCATTCATTTGGTCTACCTCCTTTCTTGAACTGCTTAGGTGTTTATTGGGCCCTTCATTCACCTGTTCTGTGTTCAGTGCCACGGAAATCACTGTTTGACTCTTAGGAGGACCTAACTATAACTGAATTGAGTACCAAGAAAGATGTCAGCCCACCGTTGAGTTTTGGGTTAGTGCAAAATTACAACAGCTGGCAGCTATGGATTCATAGCCTTCATCAGGATCTTATTTCCTGAATTTTCTACTCTACCCTTTAAATTTTTAACTCTATGGGTACCTAAATTCAGCCAAAACAGACAATCTTATATATCATTAGATTTATCTGAACGTCCACAAAATGCTCTAAGAATTTTGCCTAGGTTTTCCTCTTGCCAGTGACTTTTAGTCTGTTTTATCATCTAAATGATTGATGATTTCTCATCATTCCCTACTGAGTTTTTAAATGAGAAGGGCTATGTCTTGTGCTGAACTCTGTGCTGTCAGATTTGCTAAACCTGTTCAGAGCATGCTAAATGGATTATGTCCCTTTAGAGACTTGGATCTCTACCCATACTTTGGGCCTGAACATCACTGTGGCTCTCATGAGAGCACCTCTCTTTTCAGATATTATTGAGTTTATTTATTTAAATACCTGACGCTTGGTTTTGCTGCCAAATGAAATTGGCACCAGTTGGACATAATCTCCTCCAGGAGTATGTGAAACCAGACAGTAAATTTCCTGGATGTCTCTCTGATTTAGGTACCTAATTCAGCTTAAGTATCCAAATCTTCCCTATGTTTTCTCAAAGAAAACAAAACTGGTCCTGGAACTGGGATGCACTGCAGTTGCTGCTCAAGAGACCTTTTGGAGTGAGAACCATTGACTGTGTGAATGTTTTTCACAGTGCTTCTCTGCACTCTGGTTGAAAGCAACTGTTGATCCTTTTCATGAATCGTCCAGATGGAGTTTTGAGGTAAAATTGTAGTACAGGTTATACCAAATTATTTTAAAACTTTATTAAAGTCTTCCATTGAACACAATGGAATTACTAAATACATATATCTCTGAATGACCATTAGTTTCCTGTTCCATTGGTGTAGGTACAGAATAAATGTAGAGGATACCAGGCTCCGGGGAGCCTTATAGCCACCTTCAAGTACCTGTAGGGGACCTATACTAAGGCTAGAGAGGGACTGTTTACAAGGGCCTCTAGTGAAAGGATGAGGGGTAATGGGTTTAAAATAGAGAAGAGGAGATTTAGACTAGATATCAGGAAGAAGTTTGTAACCTTGAGTGTGGTAGAGCAATGTAATAGGCTCCCCAGGGAGGTGGTTGAGGCCCCATCCCTGGAAATACTCAAGGTGAGAATTGAGGGTATCCCTGCTCACTGCAGGGGTCTGGACTAGATGACCTTTGGAAGTCCCTTCCAGCCCTAGCAATTCTACAATCCTATGATCTATTATCTCTTCCTCTAATTTTTAAAGTTTGAACCACAACTTTTGTTTTGGTCTGATTTTGGTCTTGGTTTTAAGCTGTCATCTGTATAAATAAAATAAAAATAAAGCCATTTGAGACATATTTATACCAATAGTTGTATTTAGTGATCTAAGGATATTAAGTGGCAATTTTATACAGTAGGATATAAAATGTAGTGTTGATGTGTAAAAAAGTTCACTTCATTCTAATGAGATAGCTTGTTCGATCATTGATATTTATTTTATTGTGATGTGCCATAACAACCATAAAAAGCATCATAAACCTCACTGAGCTGCTCACATTAGTGAAATGACAGGTAGTAGAGTATCAGGAAGATCAATCAATGGCAAAAAAAACCTGAATGAATATAGGTGTTTAAAACCACACAAACAGATGTGTATAAACACATACACATGTATTTTTACATATATTGTGGTGGTTTGAGCTTGGGTGGATGCAAGGTGGCCAACAAGCTGCTCTATTCTTACCACTCCTCCAGTTGAGGAGGACTCTTAACTGGATCAGGGGAAGAAAACAAGATTAAACTTCTATGTCATTATAGGTCAGCTGTCCCAGTTGTGTCTTCTCCCTAAATCTTGTCCACCCCATCCCACTTCTGGGGGAATGCTGAAAAAAAACCCAGCCTTGGTGCTGTGGAAGCTCTGCCCAGCAGCAGCCACAACCGGGTGTATTATCAGCATCTTTCTAACTATCAATACAAAGCACATCACTGTGTAGGCTGATATGGGGAAAATTAATTATGGGGAAAATTAGTCAGGCACAATACATATATATAGCTATATGCACATCCATAAACACATATTTGCATGAAAGACTATAGTTTTCATAGTGCTCATTACATCTGAACTCTGCCTGAACTGTGTCCTTCATGTCTGAGGACAAAGAAAGTAACTGTTCGGAGTGTATTGGGTTTGCCTTTGAAATAATACCACAAAACTATTGACAAAAGGCTCACCTAACAGCATAGCTGAGATTAGGTGCTGAGGGTTATTGTCTTCCTCTAGTCTCAAAGCTATGTGAAATGTCAGTTAATTGAAAATGGTAATTGTTCCACATAACAACATCAACTGTTTCATTCCAGGAAATGTGCTGCTCTTAAATTAATAGCCATCGATCCAGGGTTATTTCATGATTCTACTCCATCCTTTTCTCAAATTATCCAGCTATCAGTCCTTGGGAGAAAACCTATTTCACCATTTTTATTGACCATTCTTTACCGAGTGACCTGGCTTCCTGTTCAGATAGAGTAAAATAGGTCTATCCATCTGAATGTATGTCAAGCAGACTGAACCACCTAACTTTGAAAACACTTGCTGCTTCTTACTATAAATACTTAAAATGAAAACAGTTAAGTAATGGGACAGAGCAGTTATGTGGTTATTACTGATTAATACGATAAACTAGTCTCTCATACTACTAAATTGCTTTTCTGAGAGCAAAAATTGTTTCTTTCAATACTGTACTTCAGTCAAATCTCAGGTTGACTTTTTATGAGGGAATGTAGGCTGAGTATTTTGTTTGCCAAAGAAATACAATATTATTACAAGCTACTTGAGTAACAAATGGCAATATATCTTCATTTTTACTTAGAGAAAAATTGCAAAAGCTTTTGAATTATTTAATCGTTACTGTTAAATCTTTTTAGAGAAATTAAGTGCCATTATAGATACATTATATATACATTCCTTGTATATTGATAATGTACTCATTAATAAATAAATAAATAAATAAATTACATAAGCTGATTAAAACATACAACTCACAATATATTTTGTGGTTTTAGTTTTGTAAATTAACAGTGCAAAAAACATTTAATTTTACAATAAACTGTAAATATCTTCTTTTTGGAATAAAGTAATTTTTGGTGGTATTGAATAAGAAGGCTTATATTTTTCAAAGCGTGCATTTCCATTCTAACTTGGAAGAGTTCCCTTCGCTTATATATTAAAATCTGTTGTCGATTTATTCACAATGTTAAATTTCAGATAAATTTATATGAAAAAAAATGAATGATGAAAAAAGTAGACAGACGTATAAAGCTTTTCAGTAAAGGTATATTAATATCTGGTTGTGCAGTGGCCTAGAAAAATGACTCTTTAATCTCAGAAGTAAACATTTTACATATCTGTGTTCAAGGGCTTTTACTTACAGAGGCTTGCAATTTAATGTAAACTCCAACAGTTGTCACCAGGAAAGAAAAACAAATCTTGTATTATAAAAAATATTTATTTCTATTCTTTCAAAAATTAATATGTTGCTTGGAAAGAGTTTTCATGCATGATCTTATGTTGCTGTATTTTTGTCATCTCTTTTTTATTAATAGACAGTTTTGTATTAGAAATGGAATGGAGAAATCTGATTAAACATTGTAGGACAGCTACAGTATAAAATCAATTGAAATTACATTGTAACTTAGCATACATATTGAATTCAGTTGTTATATACCAAGTTTAATGCTCAATCTGGTTTATTGTTAATCTAATCAAAAGGTAAGGGAGCCAGGGAATATTTTATGAAAAAAATTTACAGCAGCTCAGAGAGTATGGAAAAGATCGCCTGGCATATGGTGCTAAGTAAATGAAAGCAAAAATTACTGTGTTGAAGAATCATAAGGGAGTCAAAAGAACCAGTCACAAAAGGTGGGCACCTTCTATGTATCATTTATGCCTGTAGTGAATGTGTGAATCCTCTTTCTTTCCACTTCATGCATACTTTCTCCTTGAGAGAATTTCAGTTGCATAGTTACAAAGTAAGTGTGAATCAAATATAATACAATGATTTGGTGGTTATGCTATGCAGGGAAGTTTTGAATTGGTTCTGGAAAACCAATAAACCAAAAAGTTTATTTTTAAAAATCAAAACTTATCCTTTCTTCGTTGTTTTATTGCTTGGGGGTTTCTTTTTTCTTGTTTGTTTGTTTGTTTGTTTCTCATGTCAGCTGTTTGTCTTCATGCACTATTTTACTCTCATTCAAAATCTAACTTTGCCCATATTTCATCCATTTTATTGGTTAAAAAAGGAAAAAAAAAAGTTGTCTTAAATCTTTAAAAACATAATGTGTCACTTTAAGTTCAAGTTATTCCATCAGTTTGCCAGTTTATTGAGAGATTTTGGAAATTTTAACCACTTATGTAAATTTGTACAGCCATGGGACTTGATTCATGCTATCTGAAATTATTTTAATATGTAAGCACAGATCTAAGTATGTTGTTCTAGTCAAGAAACCTTGAAGATCAAAGCCACTTCCGGCTTTTGGATCTGTATCTCTTTAAAGTTTATATTACCAGCTAAAGGATGTCTTTCTCAAACTGATTTCACATTAAAATAACATAAAAATAACTTTAATTATAGACATGAAGATTACAGATGTAGATAACAGCTAAATGGTAAAAATGCTAAGCAAATCTTCATCATGACAGTTATGACTTAATTAAAACAAAATTCATCTGTGTTGGAGCACAGTAGTAAAGAAAAAGTGGCAATCCACAGCAAATAGTAACAAAACCATGAGCCATTCAGCCTGAGTACTTAAGACTAGCATGTAATAGATTGGCTCAGGTAAGTATAATTTACGCCAACCTTAAACATTTGCATTCTAACAGCTGTCAGAAATTTAGAATATGTTGCCTTTTGAGTGCCAGGTAGCTTAGAGGGTAACTACCAATTACCCAAAAAACGACTCATATCAGAAATGACATATTGTTTTATTTCCTCCCATAGCCAAGCTGGCTCTGATACCTTTGCAACAGACTTCATTAACTCTATTCCTTGATTTGAAGGGAAGCTGCTCTTTCCCAGTTATCAAATGGAGGGAAATGACCTCAACAGGAATCATTGAAAAGTTGATGCCAAGAAGCAGAATTACATTGAGACCTATTCACACTAGGTGATATTCTGCCTGGGTGCATATGGCCTACACTTGGCCAATGTACAGCTTATCTCCAATTCATGTCTGTTTTGAAGAAACCCTATTATATCTTATTCTGTATTTTGTGGAAATTCAATCATTAGTAATTTATATGCAGCCATACTGACGTTTAAAAAAATACACAAAATTTCTTTAACGAAGGTGAATGGGAGCAGCATTTTCTTTCCCTGGTATGAAGGGGATATAAACCAGACTCCTTGTGTTAACTTTTTCTGTGTAGTATTTAGATGGAAAAAAAGGGCATAGAACAAATCTCACTGGAGATACAAACAGTTGCATTTGTTGTAATGATCATAGCTACCACTTTTGCCATCTTTTTTTTGGAAACACCACATAGCATTTGCTTTGTTTTAAACATGCATTTAGCGTCCTATTAGAGAAGGAGTAATAGCCTGAATATTTGAATCATAGTAGTAGAAGGCTTGGGCTGCATCAGTTCACATTGTGTGATATCTGTAAAAAAAAACAAATATCCATTTTATGCATTGTGTTGACACTGGTCAATGTCATGGTTTAACTCCAGCCAGCAACCAAGCACCATGCAGCCATTCATTCCTCCCTCACCTCTGGTGGGATGGAGAGGAAGATTGGAAAAAAAGTAAAACTCATGGATTGAGATTAGTTTAATAACTGAAATAAAATGTAATGAAAAGGAAGATAACAAACCCAGAGATAAATAAAACAAAGAAAAAAAAAGAAGATGCATAATGCAATTGCTCACCACCTGCTGACCAAGACTCAGCCACTCCTCACAAGCAATTGTCTCTCCTGCCCAACTCCCCTTTGTTTATATACTGGGTATGATTTTCCATGGTATGGAATATCATTTTGGCTAGTTTGGGTCAAATGTCCTGCTCATGCTTCCTCCCATCTTCTTGTGCACCTCCTCACTAGGAGGAAATTTTTGATCATTAAATTTTCATAAAGGTTGAGCTTGAAGTAATTATCTAGACTCATACACAGTTATAAATTCAAATTAAATCTTCTTATGACTGGGTGAAGTTAAAGGAAGTTAAGATCACTATTTATTGGAAGTTGTACAGATGTAGTCTGGACAGCTAATTCTGAGTTTAGAGAAATAATGAAGTACATCAAAAATTGAAATAAAAAAAAATATTAAAACTGAGGACAATACTTTGAATCCTGTCTGTAGATGGATGTGAATGCAATGAACTTAGCTCTCTTAAATTTGTGCCAAAAGATAATGTGGATTAATGATAGCACCCATCAATTCTTCGGGGGAGATTGGATATGGAAAACACACAGCATCACTGTTGCCACTTAAGAGTACCCTCTCTGGAAGTTTACTCTCAATTAAACTTTATTTTTCCATCCGTCTTTATTGTTCAGCACAAGTACTTTCCCAGGCATTTGAACTGTGTGTTCTTTTTTATATTAAGTAAAAAGGTCCAATTTTTATATTCAGCATGTCATCTTAATGAGAGAATTATGTTTATGCTGCAGTATGGAATGTTAAGTAGATTCCATTCAATGCCTACTTCATAGGTACGTGATTTCCAAAATATCACTGAGGCATAAGTTAATTAAATTACATAAATTTCCGTCAGTGATGGAAGAAATAATATTTGATAGAAATAGCTGTAAGTTTTTATTTAAATCCCTATTATTATTATTATTTTTTAAGTATGGTAATATATCATCAATGTAATTAAGTCTTTTTATAAGTCTAGGAAGAAGACATATCAAAAGTAGATCAGCTGTTCCTGGGTTCATAAGCAGGACAATTGTTTCTTCTTTCCACGCCTGTAGGGCAGGACCCATTCATATCTCAGACAGGAAAATTTAATGATGTACAATTTTATATTAATTGTCCATATACTCATGGGTCACGGTAAAGAGTTTGTCAGAAGTGGCAGTTTGCCACAGGTGTTTAATGTCACATGATTCATAGTAACGACTTGAAGCTTTAAAGTATCTGGAACTAAAAATAATCCTGTTCTGTGCAAGTGCCCTCCAGAGCAGAGTGGCTATCAAGACAGTGGGTAGCAATTGATTCTAGTTAGCACCATCTATGAGCCATTTCTTAAGGATAAAATAGTGATAATGGCCAACTTCGTCATTAGAAACCATGTTCTTTAAACTGAGCTAATTTTTAATATTTCTCCTTACTTACAGAATCTATCTTTATTATGGAATTGCCAAAAACCCCTTAAGCTAGACTTTAAATAGAGTAGCAATTTTTAAAGCCTCTTTGGCCATATTTTCAAAGATAGAAGCTCCCTTCTTTTTTCTCGTTTAGTCCGTTAATTGAAACTGGAAGCTTTTTCTTGGGCTTCAATACACATCATGGCTAAAGAAAATGATGGGATGAGGGACACTGGAGATTCTGCCTAATTGACAGTGATAAGCACATTTGAAAATCTCATACTTTGAGATTTCACAGTTGACCTAAAACCCTCATGACAACTGTCCTGCCTGTAAAAGTTGTAGTGCAACTTCTTACTTCCTGTCCCATTTAGAATAAAGAACTTTAACACGAAGCTGAAAAAAAAGTAGAAAGACATTAAATGGCTACTAATTCTACTATTTTTTTTAAGTAGCAATCCTTTGTTGCTTTATTTTTTAATAGAAATAACAGAAAACATTTGTATTTCACGCGAGCTAGCTTGCTCAGTCTAGCACAGAGCACAGAATAATTTGCTGAATAAATTTTAAAATAAACTTTTGAATTTGAGACACTTCTGAGCATACAATAAATTTGAAATTATAACTTTGTATTCAGAAACAACACAACTAAGATAAAAGCATGTCAAATGACAAAGAGTTTTGAGTTTTGCAGTTTCTAAAGGACAGCAATAGTTAACCATATTTCAGTCATATGTCTAAAACAGAAAACAACCTGTTGGTATTCAAACCATTCCAGCATCAACCTCTGTCCTGCCAACACTAGGGAGTGGAAGCACAGTAGGACTGCTGCATCTTTGTCAATCTGTCTTAAATTCCCTGAATTGTTCTGTTCTGACCCTCTTGAGTAATGTTTTAGCAGTTACTGTAGCAAGATTAAAGAGAAAGATTATTGAAAGCTGCCTTTCTCCAGATGGAGAGAAAACAAGCAAGTTGACAAAGCAGAGAAGACAAATAAATTAATGTGTTCCTTTTAAGATGAAAGCATGATTTTTTTTCTGTCCTTGTAGAGTGCATGTAATTTAGAAAAGTTTCCTCTTTTGGCTATTTCAGTAGTTAATTGGAAGTGATAAACCACTCCAGAGATTTTATGTGGGGTATGTTACTCCTTGAAGGAGTGAGTGTCTATAGAGGAAAACCCTGGTAATTAAGATTCTGAGTTAGACTTTTCAGTAAAGAAGATTGCTAACAAGGTAAGAAAATAAATAATTTTTTAAAGTATAAAATATCACAGCTAAGTGAACATATTAATACTGTATATGAAAAAAAACCAAATAAATTGGCAATTTTTTTCATCCTGATGGCATTTTTCCCCCCCTTTTTTTACCAATCTATCAGACTGCCAAAATTTTTTAAATTACATTTGTATGTGCACCCAATTTTTCATCTGATTTGTAAAATACTTGTTACTGGTTATTCTAGATGTTCTTTCCTACCACTGTGAGTTGGGTCACATAGACCATGAAATCAGTCTTAAAACGGTTATGGTCTGAAAAAGACTGGAAAGCTAAGTACTGCTTGGTCTTTTTTACTGAAATTGATGAAATGAAACATGGTTTTTACAGATTTTGACAAATTTTATTTATAAAAATATATTTATATTTAAGAAAGGTCCTTTTTGATGTGAAACCAAATGTGACCTTCAAAACAAAAGAGGGGAGGTAGGAGAAATGATGAATGGTCTTAATGAATATGTAGAAAAGGAGAGCTGTAAAGGTTACAACTTAAATCATTTTTCTGTCGCTAAATGCGAATAGTTCTTTATACAGTTGGTTACGCAACACTGATGCAGGAATATTTGCAAATATTTTTACAAATCCAATCCAAAAGCCACAAAATGCCAACACATGCTGTCGGTCAGTAAACAAATTAGAAGACACAGAGGGCAGTGTGCAATTACAGGCTAAGGAAAGAGCCAGAAGGCAGCTGAACTCTCTTAGTTGCTGTTAGAATAGAGAGAAGGCAGAACAGCCAAGGAACTTAGAAAAAATGATAGACTAATGTGTTAGAAATCTGTGAAGAAAAATCTTGACAAAGTCTGCTTTCACAGCTTCTATGCTAAAATGTGTCCCAGCCACAGGACTGCTGGTCTGTTGCTGTTGGAGAACTTGCTCCTTGTAAAATCATGGAAACTTTGTGGAGGTGAAAGCCATCTTTGTTCAATGAAACACTATTTTTCAAGAAGAACAATCTAGTGAAATGAACTATCTTGTTTTGCCTGGATCTACTTTTGTTGTAATAGTGTTTGTAATGTTTATAGACAGGCTCTCAAAATGTGCTCATATCGAAACAGAAGCAAAAATTTATATAGATGAACTGTACCATAGAAATGCATATAAAACATTAGTGGCTGCATTAGTATCTGGAGAATTATATATCAATTTCAGAAAGAAAGGAGGCAAGAACAATCTTTTGGATCACTTTGTAGATGCTGTGATCTCACCGTAGTCTTCTGCATGCACAAAATATGGAAAAGAGTGCATACATTTGAATAATTTAATTTGGGAGATACTGGGTATACTACTTATTTTGCTAGAAATAAGATATATACTATTAATATACTGACTTTTTTTAATAATGAATTTACTCTACTTGTATAATTCTAGTTACAAGAAGTTCATCTGCAGGAGCAGGGTTTTCTAGATCACTGATAGTACCTAAGTGTAGTGTCTAACCTGACCATGACTCTTCTCAGAAGTCTTGCAGGCAGATTTCTTTGGAAGAAGTGGTTCTACAGTCACCTAGTCTATCATTTGCAAACAGCTGGAAGTAAACATACAAACTTACCCTGTATGCAGCAAAATCTGCTGACAAGGAAATATTATCTAAGAGCAGTGTCTACTGGTAGGAAAAATTGAGACAGAAGGCACCATAATCTAGACTTCTAACAGATGCTTGTAACACTTATTACTTAACCTGTTTATTACTTTGATCATGTTTGGTACATCCTTAATCAGACCACCTCTGTGAGTGGTCAGAGTACTTTCTCATCCTTGTACGTTTGCCTGAAATAATCAGGTTAGTCTGAAGAATAATCCTAATTAAAAGTGAAATAGAAAATATATAGTTAAATAATTTATCTGGTTTCTTAAAATTTGCATACTTTTTTCCCTTTTGGTGAATTTTTCCACATGACCAAAGTAATGTGAATTTTTAATTGAATCAAGCTGCCCTTTCATGTAAAAGGGGCAATATTAACAGAAAAATTATGACATTAAGAATTGCTTTGCTCTTCTGAATATCAAAATGAGAGATCTGTATTAAAAATAAACACATCAAACTTGATATTCCTATTTAATAATCTTGACTTCACAGTTGCTGACCATGGCATCAAGTGCCAATCTTCAAGCCTCACATTTATAGAGAAACATGAACACTGCTTCACGATATACCATGTACAGAAACAGAACAATTGAGTCTCTGGATGGCCTGATAAGGAAATCACATTGCTATGGTGGTGCACGGGCTCTCAGAACCACTTCATAACCATTTTGCATCTATGAAATAGATGTTTAAAACCTTATACTTGCAGTACCTACCTACACTTCATTAATTATTGTGTTACGTGTTCCTAACTTACCCTATTGATAGAGCACTTAGGTTTGCACTTTATAATGACTATGTGGAGGAGTTATAGAAATCATAATTATATGAGAGATGACCTAAAGGAGGAATAACATTTTATATTATTATTTCTCCTTACATAAACACAAAGTCTCAAATGTAATTCATGGAGAGCACTCTAAGACTGATTTCTATAGCTGAGGGAAAGTTACACTATAGAAAAAACAAAACAGTTTCTGTTTCATACTTTCTGCATTATGACCAGGTAACAGCTTGTTAATGGTTGAACAAAATCTTGGAAATGTAAGTTTAAAAAAAAAAGTTTTGCAGACTGTGAGCAATGCTGAAAAAAATTCTGAGAGCCTAGAAAACTGTCCATTATCAATCTTTAAAATAATTTTCTAATTAGTTAACAGAACTGGAACAGATTTTAGTGGATGTTAGATAATGAGTTTAATAGAATTAAATTGTACAGTTTTAAAGATTCTCTACCCATTTCAGACATCATAACTCGCAAAGACATTGTAACTCACAATAAGCTGTTCATCCTGTCATTAAGCATCCAGAGGTTTGGCTACAATGCATTTGCAAAGTCTTCAAGAAGAAAATAAATCTACAATGATCATCTATTATGAAAACAAGCAGCAATACTGTTCTCACTAAAGGGAGCTTATATACATGCTTTTACAGTTTGTGAAGGATTTATTATGTTTGCTCAACTTGCATGGATAAAGTAGGAATCTGTCTGAATTTTAGATGATACTTGAACTCGATCTTCTTTTCTTAGATTAAGTCAGATAAAGTCTTCTGTTCTGTATATATTGTCAATGTCTTGTATTTATAGTGGAATCTGAGCTTTTGTGTTTGGTACAATTGCATGTTTTAAATGACTACTCAGCAGGTTTGCTAGTTGAGATCTAGTGTTTCAAATTTGCTGACATAGTGGTTTAAAAATTTTTAGATAAACCTTCACGTATATAGCAGGGCACTAATAAGAGGTCTTAGAATATATAGTTCTTTCTACTCTGGATCTGTATATCAGTGTATGGTGTGGGGCACAAGTAACAAGAAAACCCTTGAATGCTGGCAGATTTCCCATGTGGTTTATGTTGTGTCAAAGAGAAGGAGAGCAAATTCACTGCACATCCTTCCTGAAAGTGATAGAAAGGTCTAATAATGGTCATGTAAATGAATGGCATTTCTGTTTGAAACCATTTTTAGAGAGCACCGTAGGCAAGCAACAAGCTAATATAACTGGCTGCAGACTGTAATTTAAAGAAATAAATACATCATAATGTAGACCTGTCTACTAAAACTGAATAAGGAGGTTACTAATTTAATTTTATCTAATGAAGCAGGTGACAGATATTTCTGACAGAGAGCTAGGAAGATCATCAAACCCCAAATTTAAATTTTAAGGAGTTAGCCTAAATCAACCATTTTAAACTTGGTCTTATACATGGAGCCTCAGCAAAAAAAGTCTAAATCCCAGTGCGATCAAGGAAAAATGCCTTTTTTTTAAGTCATAAGAAAATGAGGCCCTGGGTGATTAAATATGGCACAATAGCATACGCATATGTAGTATTTAGGAGCCTGGAGTGGAACTCATGAAGCCAGAGAAGTTGCTCAAAATCCTCGCCTAGGAGGACTGGTAGTAGCTAGTTAACTCTGGCACCTAATGATATGTTAATATGGAGAGGCACAAGCATGATACATGGTCTCCACCTACACTTTGAGGAGGCAGGATATAAGACAGATCCAGTCCAAAAAATGGTATATACTTTATTCCAAGTCTGTGCCTGCATATAGATCAAACTGACCTTAATAGGTTACTGTTTGAATATCACCTGCAAAAGTGCAGATGGGCATTTTTCAGACTGCAGCTAGCTTGTCTTCTACCAGTTTGGGAATCTTAACTCAAATTGATGAATAGTGAGGTACTTTAGATAATGCCTTCAGATATAGACAGCTGGTTCTCTGCATTCACTATACGGCCACAGAAGAGGAGGACCTTGTGCACAAGGCAAACTTCCTCTACTTCTCACTGTCTGTATTACCAGTGTTTCTGAGGGATTGAAGGGTTTGTGTCCAATGCCTTCTTCAACCTAAACATATACAGTTTTTATTCCTTCCTGTCTGGAATACAGTCTGGGACAGATGCACAACTCAGGTTAAAGTTGAGCCATATTGGACAGTCAGGAATGAAAGGAAGGTCTGGACCAGGAAAAAATTATAAATTTAACATTGTAAGCAGATCTTGTGGGCACACTAGCAGCAAGAAAATGTCCTGTGTTGTGAGTGGTTCTTTTAATTCGTTTATGAATTTTATCTGGTGGCATTTTTGTGCAAACTATGTAAGTAATTTCACACAGTAGGAATTGAGGCACCTGCAAAAACTCAAACAAGATGTAAGGTGAAGGAGTCTGGATCATATTTTTAAGTGTTAAATTTTGCATAGGTTGCACTTCATTATTATAACAGGCTTTTGAATCAAGCTCTAAAATTCTTCTGAAGAGCGGTGTGCTCAGAAATTATTTTTAAGGTATTTATGACTTTATGAGTACTATTACCCACTTTTTTTCCTCCCTCCACCACATATGTTTCTTAGTTAGGGCTCTTCCTTCTAGAAATAACAAGCTTAATTTGGTTTGGCCTAGGGTTTGCATTTTAATGGCAAAGTAAATGTCCAAATTTATTATTCAGTAACGTATACTGAAGTTTTTTGTAATATGGCTCTGTTACTTTTTTTTTTAATAAAAATTCTTGTCATTCCTTTAAAGTTACTATAATACTTTTGGTACATATAATTTAAAGGCCTTGTGTCTCCAGAGATTTATTATTATGATTCATTTTAAACATCTGCTTAGCTCATTGACTTTTATGACTCTACTTGTGCTTAAAGTTAAGCATGTGAATATTTTATGTAAGAACAAGGCCATGACTATACAGCATAACAGGTTTAAATCTTAAAAAAGGTTTAAAGTATAGCAACAGATGCAAAAAATATTTTACAAGAGCAGCAGAACATTAGGTTATCATACTATTTGAAGCAATTGAAAATATTACTGTTTTAGAAGTGGAAAAGCTATATTTTTCACTAGTTACAAAATTAAATAAGAAAATAAAAGTATAAATACATAATCTATCAGTGTTAAAGTGTTGAAAACAGTGCATACAAATGGATGAGGCTATCAGATGATCCTAAGAAATCATAAACTTCAGGATTCTTTATGATCAAAATAAGTTTTCTTGTTTTTTATATGCACATACTTAGACATGTCATAAAATTCAACATTTGGTGTCAGCCCAGTACTGGCCTTCTTCTGTCACTGAAGTATCAAAAGGTGCCATTACCAAACTTCATTCACCTTTACCTCATTACATACAATAACTTTCATTCCATAAAATTTATTAGCGGGTCATCCTGTTTACAAGTAGCAATTTCTTTTCAAGGACATTGATTTTTTAGTAAATGAGATTAAAAGGTTACCCCCATATAAATATAGTAATTCTCTTTTATGAAAGCTGAGTATCTGGCAGTATTTAAGCAAGAATGTCTTTTAAGCCATGCTTAACACCTTTTTCTTTTTTTTTTTTTTTCCTCCCCCATTGCTTAATAGGCATGTGCAATCTACTCCCAGGTGAAATAATGAGCTACAGTCAGAGTTGCAACAGTTGGAAGGATATCCTTCCACTTCATTGAGTTAATCTTTATCAGCTCTAGGAAGGTCATTCCTGACAGATTTTGTTAAATCTGTTCTTAGGGGCTGCCAATCTTGAGTCTTTACAATTTAGTTTGGTAATTTATTTAGTTCTTAGAAGCCTTTCTGATAGAAAATCTTTCTAAAAGTCTAGCTTGAATTTTTCTTGCTTTGTTGTAAGTCTGATACTTTTTATCTTCTCCATTATAGATATTGAGAACAGAAGCTTTTACATACATTAAGACTGCTTTCATGTATTTAGTTTTCTCCTCAGTCTATAACAACTCTGCTTAATAAATCTCTCTTACTCTAAGACATAGGAGATAGAACCCTTATGTCTTTTTTTCTAGATTTTCCCAATTTGTGCCAAATTTTAGATCTGCAAATATGATGCACATGTTATCTTTACAATAAAGGACATATATTTTGAGAAAAGGAAGCAGATTTCTTCAAGGTTAAATTGCTAGTATGAAGGTCAAGTGAAAAATGTATGGAGTTTCACACACATAATTGTCATAAGACATATGGATAGAAATAGTGTCGTGTGTGTTCTGCCAAATCCAGCTTTGAGTTTGAATTTTTTTCAGTATGAGATATTCATGGAGCATCATCCAGTAGTCACAGATTTACCAAAGTGATGTAATCATTTACATCAAAAGCACTGTTCTAAAGAAGCTTAGCTTTCATTAAGCAATTGAACTGTTGATTCCAACTGAGACGGTTTAGAAAGCAATAGGTCAATGGCTCCTGGGTTCCATATTCTCATGGATGCCAAGCTAATTAGTTTATCCTCATATCTTCACCATCATTGCTAGCACAATGCTTGCACATCACCTTTGATCATTCTACTGTAGCCAGTTGCTGTTTACACTTTCTGATTGAGAACTGAGTTCTACACATCATGTACAGTAAGAATAAGTTAGAGAAATATATTTGCATTGTTCCTTTTTCCTGCTCACTTTCTCCCTATTGTTCAGGATCACAAAAGCAGCAGCATCTTTCATAGTAATGATGTCAAGTGTATAGTTTATTATATGAAACTCTTACTCATTCTCCCATCTAACAAGTTCTTTAACATTTGTTAAATTTTGAGAGTCTAGAGAAGGATTAATTTATACTTGCCCCATGTCTTTTATTGTCTACCTATGGATCTGCAACTGACCAAAGAAAGACTCATTCCAAGCCCGTATCATGGTTTCTTGTGTGACTTAGTCTAGGTGATCCTGCTCTGGCAGGGGGGGTTGGACTAGATGGTCTTTCTAGGTCCCTTCCAACCCTAATGTTCTATGATTGTATGACTCTTGTATGGTTATGTTACACATTTGTTTTATTGATCACTTAATTCCATCTAATTTCTCCATGGTAAAAATCAGAACCTTTATCTATTGCATTCCTTAATGTTGCTTTTGTCTTTCCTTCTATCACTAAATCCTTTTCCTCATTCTTTGCTACTTTTTGCCTTTTTTTTATAACAATGAATTGTATACTGAATTTTCCCTTTTCTCATTTCCTCTTCTCTGTTTTGTTTCAGAGATAATGGAAAATAAAGACAAGGATACATACAATTCCACTTTTTGTTCGGGCTGTTGTGATTATGTAATTTTCTTACTGTCCTTATTCTTTATCTGTTTATATTTCTCATGTGCCTTTAGGACAATCAGTGAGCTCAGTTTGCTAAAGATGTTAATGTTTATAACAACATGCCTGAAGGTTTACTTTGACTATTGCATATTCTATATTAGCAAAAATCACACTAATAAAAAACCCACACCAGTACTGCCCTTTCCATCTGCTATGTCACTGAGAATCCACTCAGATAACACTTAGAGAGAACATTGTTATAACGCATAAAATTCAGCAGGAACCAGTAACAATGAGGCTAATACTGTTTATTTCTCTGATTACAGCACCTTCATTATTGTGCTGTCCATGTTGGGACTGCTTCTTGTTCATGTGTTTAGCATCTCTCCTAAAATGATTTTGAGTCACTAGGAGAATGTTTTGTGAATGTATAAAATTAAATGGAAAAGTATGCACTTTATGGCCTTTTATAATTAACCACTGACAGTATAACATATCTCATTTTATCTAGAAGTTTGTCCTTGAACAAATTTCAGGCATCTTCTGTTCTCATTGTGCTTTGTGATGATCTTTGCCTTTTCATTGATTCAGCACTTACCTTTGAGCCTTACTTTTCAAATGTGTTGAATTTGCCTTTTATCAGCTTAAAAATGTGGATCTCATGCATATTTACACTGCAAGCTGTGACAGCTCTAGAAGAGGTCAGTCATGTCAAATGCTCTATACATCTTCAAGAAACTCTATTATCTGTTGAACAGACACAGTTTACAATGTGTAGAAGAAGCATATTTTCTCATTATATTACCTCTTAATTTTGAAAGTTATATAGTTCTAAAATGGTAAATAAGACTGATCTCAAATTAATGCTGAAATGCAATAAGTGAAGTTTGAATGGCAAACCTTAGTTTCATTGTAGTTTTGTGGCTGTCACCAAGAAACTGTGTTAGATTTAAAATGATAGTTGTGACTTCCTTGTCATTGTAGTATCAGTTTGTTTTATTATGGGATGAGCAGTGCAAAGATTTTGGGAAAAAAATAGGGTATTATAACTGTTGGGTGATAAGGCTGTTGAATCAGATATTTCATAGTCTAGAACCTGATTCAAGAATAACAGTTCTTTGCAGTACAAAGAGGACATAAAATATTTATTTGTTTTACTTTGAACTTTATTTCTCCTTTATGTACCTGTACTAAGACTCTGATCTTATTTTAAAAAACATGCATCTGTTGATGATGATCGATGATAGTGTCATTTTTTTGTGAGACTGTGTTTTACTTTGAAATGGATTTAAAGGACATGAGGAGAGTTGGGGCAAGGGAAAAATTACCCTACTACAGGATGAACCTGACCTGGACCTTTAACATTTCAGATTAAGACTTGTATGAAAGAGGAAGAGATGAGGCTAGAATTGCAGAAAAGCTACAATGAGGAGTAATAAGGCAAGTTTTTTACATCTATTTCCCTAAACTTTTTACATTAACAGCTCTTCATAATCACAGAATCACAGAAATGCCTTCATAAAAGTCTTCATAATTAATGTATTATGAGAAACAAAGCTCTGAGAAGCCTGACTTCCTCTGACCTGTAGAGGAAAGATCTGAAAGGAAACTAAACTGGTTTAGGCAGATCTTTAAAATAAGTAATGGGCCAGAAGACTGGACTGGTTACCCAGCTACATACAGCTTTATATTGGCTGTGAGTGGTGATGTTTTGGTAGTGAGTTGGCTGCAGGATGGTGTCTGTGAGATCAAGGACTGCCCCATGCCTGACACAGATGTTTCCAGCTATGTCCATGTTGTGGAGGTGTGAAATTGTACAAGGACGCATACCCTTTAAATAACTGGTTACTTGCTACAGAGCCCTAACTGAGGTTCTACTTGCTGCAAAAATGAGTGGAATATACTTCACTCAGATAAAAGCAGCAATATAATTTATTAAACAAGAGTAACTGTTTGGCTAAGTAGTAAAATATAGCAGAGGATCAACTAAATTAAATGAGATTCGATTGATGGCAAGATCACTTTGCTACTTACTACAAGGCAATCATTCAAAGATAAGCAAACATAACTAAAACTAGCATGATTATATTATGAGTAAACTTGTACTGAAAACTGAAAATGCAAGCCATACATTAAAACTGCCTGAAGCATAAGGTGGTAAAGAAGTAGATATTTACTTCTTAATATGTAAATCTATTTAATTGCCAATCAATTCCATTATTTTACATAGACCATAGAATGGTTTGGCTTGGAAGGAACCTTTTAACCATCTAGTCAAACCCCCTTTCATGAGCAGGGACATCTTTCACTAGATCAGGTTACTTTAAACCCCATCCAACCTGACCCTGAAAACTTTCAATGGTAGAGCATCCACTTGTTATAGAGTCCTACCACCCTCATTGTAATAAATGTCCAATCTAAATCTACCCTCATTCAGTTTAAAACTGTTGCCCCCTGTCCTGTCACTACAGGCCTTGGTAAAAAAATCTCTCTATATATTTCTTATAAGCCCCCTTTAAGTACCGAAAAGCCACAATAAGGTCTCTCCAGAGCCTTCTCTTTGCCAGGCTAAACAATTCCAACTTTCGGTTTTTCTTCAAATGAAAAGTATTCCAGTCCTCTTGTAATTTTCATGGACCTTTCCTCAAGTGAGGCTTGTTTTGCTCATGACAGTAAATGATAAGTGAAACCCTTTGTTTATCTCACTCACAAGCTTTTTCATACTATTTTCTTCCCCGTCCTGTTGAGGTTGGGGAGTGAGAGGGCATCTGGCATGTTTCTATGTATCAGGACATTAAAGCTAGCAGACTTCCAGTGTTGAGTTCCTCCACTTTTCCATTTATTATATATAACATAGCCTTATTATTTATAACCACAGCCAAATCACTATAGTAACTTCATCCCCAGTCTCAAATACAGCTGGAAATCACAAGGTAAAAAAAATCAAACAACAAGCATAAAACCCCAAAAGTAAAAAGGGTTAAAGTCCCCATTGTAATGTAAATTTAAAAAATTGTTCCCTCTGGATGAGATATACATGTTTTCTAACAGTGCTCTTACCAGGTCCTTCTACCACCACCTCTGCAGTTGATACAAACTAGCATTATATTTCCACCAGCAAAGGATTAGGTTAGTAAATCAACATGTTTTATTTGAAAGCAGAGGCCATCCAGGGACACAGAGACTGATAACAGAACCTACTTTTTATTATTGCAGTTTTAGGTTTAGCCTTCAGTAAGAACCTTATTTTAATAGAAAGATTTTTGGTTGCTCCCTATGCGAGTCATAAGCCACCTGTAAATCGACAGAGTTTTACAAATGAGAATATGTGGAACAATAGTAGCTTTCTACAAAAGGTGAATACTCCTTTTATAAATTATTTGAAGGTAAAACCAGGAAATTAAACATTGAAAATTAATTAAACTCACACTCTAAGAGAGAATTATAGTAAGTAAAACAAAATTTCCTTCTAGTTTAAATCATTTGATTGCTAGTTTAGTAAAATGTTTTTCCTCCTTCAGTTGCTGTGTTACAACAAACATGAATTAGGCAGCTTGATAAGCTACACTGTAACCTGCAGTTCTTTCTTCTTGCAGGCATGGTTTTTTTTGCTTTACTATATATACACCAGTGGCAGAAGGATGTGAAGAGGAAGGATGTATGGGCAAAGGCTAAAGGGAAAGGCAGCTAAGCTGTCAAATTATCATCATCAAGGCTAACACATAGAACAACAGACAGGTCAACCTATTTCTGAAAGCCTCAATGCACCCATTCAAATCCATACAAAATTTTCTACCTTCTCTGTCCTATAAGAAAAGCACATTCTTTCTCCAATATTGACCTCATGCCAGACACCAATAAGACAGCATCCTGCAGGAAGAATTAACCTCATATTTCCTTGCTCCCCTACTCTTCACCTGCTCCATGGTGTATTACTAAATTACTTGTCAAGTTGTCACAGCAGCTAGAGTGTGGCCACATCTTTGCTAGCCCTATCTTCAACATTCTTCTAGAAGTGTTCTACACTAAATATTAAAGCATTACTCTGTGATTTAAAGGAGGTTTCCATGTATGGATCTTCTTTAATGTTAAAAAGCTATAGGTAGCTGTTACTATGGTTTCACACTCTCACTGCCAGAGTCAATAGTGGTATTGCATTGCACTGATTTTCACCCATCTGTCTTTTCCTATAACATGCTCGAGTTGCTACTCATCTGAAGATACAATTCTGAACTACACATCATCAAAAAAGCAAAACTGATTTTCTTGGTTGACACTATTCATATATAAGGTTACATCTTTTATGTGCAGAAGGATCAAAGGGAAAGCCTTGGTGCTGAAATAGAATCAAAAACAGATCCCAACTTCCCAGCCCTCAAACTTCAAATAAACAAAATAAAGTGTCTTCCAAACACTGAGAAAATTAAATTGTGGATCAGAAACTGAAATGTGAGACTTAAGTCCATTTCACCCATTTGTGTTAGGAATGGGGAGATAGCCTTCTTGTTTATTAGAGGGGGTATTTGGGAAGTTCCGTTGTGTCAGGAGTACCCATATCTGAATTGTCTAAATTTGTGAAAAGAAATCTAAAGAAGAAAATCTATACCACATCACCATTTTTATATTGCTTAATTTCAGCCTATAACCATATAAGTATTTAATCTACATAAGCCTTTAAAAATACCCCTTGTTACATGGATTTTCATCAACTAACAATTTTCTATTTCTCCTTGTTTCTGTCTCCATTGCCCATTTCCAGCCTATTAGAACATAAGTAGATGTATTCATTGACATGCCATTGGAATTGCTATTCCTAGGCAACATCTATGATTATGAGAAAAGGCCATATTAGTAATGTGGTTTTCTAGTTGCTATGTGAAAAGCAACGACTTAGAATCAGATGGATATTTTTGGCTGAAGCTCAGTCATTAATGTATGCTTCCTTTAAAGAATGGTGAAATCACTGACTCTAGAATCTATAATAATGAGCAAAATGTTGTGAAATACAGAAACTTTATATAATTAATATCTCATCTAGCAGCTCTGTAACACATTAAGCTCTGAATAACCTTCAGTTCATACCATAACATTGATGTTAATGGTAGAAATTAGAGCTGAAAATACCTATTTGGTCTTCTATTTCATGTAGTCACTTGATTGTCCCCTAAAGATTATTTTCCAGTGTTTTGTCTCACCTGTATTTAAATGTACTTAGCAATAATGCTTCTAATACTTCCCTTTGGAGACTTTGTCACTGTGTAATGGATTTCACTATTGGGAATAATTATCCTATTCAATTGTGGAAAGATGTTTCATTTTCTCACAAATATAAAAGAGAAAAAATTACAAAAGCAAAAATATTTATTGGCTAGAAGCTATCAAAAGAGTTCACTACAAACCAAGATTGTTCTTTTAAAAGACTATTCCTTCTATGATAATTTATTTTACTTTAGTGTGAAATCTGTTGTTGTATTTCTCATCACATTTTCCTGAGGTAAAGGCAAATCCTACCTGTTCCCTTTGACCGTGTCATTTAGCTCTCATTTAGCATTTCTTCTTTGCAGTTGCAAGGTTGACTTGTCCTTGAAAATGATCTGCTGAAATATCCACATAACCATTGCATTTCTTTAAATCAGACTTATTAAAAAGAGAAAAATGATTTAATATAAAGAGACTTGTTAAGTGTATCAGGATGTCATAACCTTAATGAGGCATTATCTTCTTAGACACCAAGAAAGGAACAAACCTTCAGCAGCAGCAGAATAAGTCCTGTCACTGACTGATCTGTGACTTGTTAAGGAGGATTTATAAAGACTGGCTATTTTTCAAATTAATAGGTCAGGGACAGTCATAAGATTAGTGGTTACATACATTACTATACCACTGGCTTGGAAACACCAAACTGACTGACAGGTATACGTCACCCATTTTTAACATGTTCCTGGAATACAGTGTGTAGAATATTTTGACTGGTGCTAGGATTCAAGAAAATACTTATTGTGGGATGTAAAATAGCCTGCTCTTGTCAAACTATATAATATAAGGCTTCATGAAATAAACACAGTCAGGTAAAGGGAAATGGAGGAAACACAAATGGTATTTGGGTTTATGTATAATAAGGCTTTACTAGGAAGTTAGAATATTACAGAGAAGAAATACATAACCTTTGGAGGGAAAGATGGACATGCACACATGCATGCAGACATACACCCCACATACCCTTCCATGAACAACCTGGACAACTGCCTTAGCAGGTCAGAAGGTTCTTGAGGAATGAAGTGCTTCTGGAACAGGCAGAGGGAGGGAGAGCTGCTGCTGCTCTTGGAGCTGGCAAGGAAAATAGGAAGGTAAAGCAGTCATCTCCTTCAGTACTCCTATGACCTCACACCATCTCTACTGAAACAGTTCCCACGATAACTACTTCTTTATCCCCACCCTCACTCCAAATCCTGTCATTTTATACAATGTTTACACTTATAGACAATTTTAACCTTTGGCCTCTGCACCCTAGACAATGCACTGCACAATGAGTGCGTTACTTTCCTAGGCAGGTGCTTTATCCTGTTGCTCAGCTCTTTTTTGTTGCTTATCTACTTCTTTAGTATGCTGAAAACAGTCTTTTCTCCACTGACAAGGTTGTACTTCCTCAATGACTAGTAATTAACTGACCATCTGTGGGTTGTTTATAGGTCTAGATCCTCTGCTTTCAAATGTATTTTCAAGGCACGTGCAATCGTCCTACACTTAAACTCTACATCATAACAAGACACCTGGTACCAAACTTCAGTTCACACAGCAAGTGCTCATAGCAAGTTGATCACATGCTTAAAAGGTCAGGACAGAATCTTTGCAGTTAGCATAAGCTTTTGTTTGCATTTTTACTGGGCCACTGTTTAGTGTCTCTAAACTAGAACTTTGTTGTTGTTGTTGTTGAATATGTAGATGGTAAGCGATGAGAGGGAAATGGGAACACATTACTCCAGGTATGGCCTCAGTAGGTCAGTAAGAGAGAAGAACCCTACATTGGCCTGCTGGTCACACTCTTCTTTATGCACCCCAAAACACCATTGGCCTTCTTGACCACAAAGGCATACTGCTGACTTAAGGGCAATTAACAGCCCCTTCCTCCCCCATTATAGAGATATCTTGCATTTATCTGAAAATAATAGAAAAATGGAATAGAAGACTTCTGTGGCTTTTTCATAAAGTTAATTTATTTTTTGTTGCTTAGTGGTTAATTATGAAACAAACTTACAGCATCCTAATATCCTAGACTTGATATTTTTGTAGATAGGAATGCAAACTCCTAGACATAATGCTATGTATGTCAGTGAAGTTACAGCTAAGGAAAATGGGCATGTTTTGTTTTCTTAATTAATAATTATGTGGTCATGAGTAGATACAATATCTTTAAATATACATATGGAATATAATTCCAAAAGCATTAATTTATTTATTTTATAATCAAATTGAGAAACATTTTCTCTAGAAATCTGATTATAGCTTGTTCTGGTTACTTCATCTGCTTCAGTGTGCTGCTAAATGCAATGGAAAAACTCTGACATACTTAAATTACCTTTCCAATGGATATTTAAATAATTCAGTTAATCTTTTAAGATGTCACATCTGTTGGAGAATTTTGTCGTTAGCTTCACTGCTGCATTTCCAATATATTTGAATGTTTGTGACACTTTAATTCAAGGAATATATTTTTTTTTTTCAATATAGCTAAACTGCTAATAAAGAATCTGAAAATATGATCAACATTATTTGCCTTTTCAATTTTTCTTTATTGGGCTTCAATAAGTTTATTACTATTTTTAAATAGGAATCTAAGTAATTCTTTAAATTGATTCCATCTGTATAATTATTTTTAAAATCTAGAGAAGCCAATTAAAAGCAACCAGACCTGACTTGATCCAACTTGTGAATTTATTTATTTTTTTCAGGAGGCAGAATTAAGTAAGTATGCTGCAAAATTAAATAAATATGGAAGAATCAGATGTTTCTTTGTATGGACATATTTCCTGTAACTTTCAATTTTAATTATAAAAGCAAACAAATATTTGTCATGTGGTAGCATGTAACTTGCCTGTCTGTTATGTGAGGAAGACAATTGTACCCATACAGAACAAAACAGTCCAGATAATGACAGTTTAGCTATGGCCTTGAATGCCTAACACAGTTCTCAAATATAAAGAGAACTGTTGATTCTCATAACTGTGCTGACCTGCTATAAGATAGCATAGTCTGAGCACATCTGGGATTGTTTAGTCTGGTGAAGAGGAGGCTCAGGGGGGACATTATTGCTCTCTACAGCTACCTGAAGGGAAGTTATAGGGAGGTGGGGGTTGACCTCTTCGACCTAGTTAAAGATGACAGGACGAGGGGCAATGGCTTCAAGTTGCGCCAAGGGAAATTTAGGTTAGA
>JANHGL010005798.1:0-33744 GCA_024611195.1 Ceyx melanurus | reverse complement strand
CCATCCCTGGAGGTGTTTAAGAATCGCGTAGACGTGGTGCTGGGGGACATGGTTTAGGGACCCTGGCAGTGTAGGGTAATGGCTGGACTTGATGATCTTGAAGGTCTCTTCCAGCCAAATCATTCTATGATTCTATGATCAATTTGCACTGGCTTTTCCAATTTGATATCACAGTTCTTGGCATTCACAATCTGCTTGTTCTGGCAGAACAGGTTTTGAACAACAGTTTTGAACAACAGTTACCTAATATATTTGCTTTTAATAGCAAGGAACTGAACTTGGGTATGCAGGAGATTAATTCTATCTGAATATATATAACATTAGTTAAATTGATCAGGTAAATATATCACTTTTTTTTTCCATTTGCAGTCTCTGGTACTACTTAATTATCCAAACTATGATACTTCAGTGGGAAAGATTCTTATTTTGCCATTATATTAAATCCAGTATTCTTTTTATAAGATTATAAGTAGACCCTTTGAATGTTCATCTAGAACTTCGATAGTATCTCTTTTTTTCTCACTTAAAAACATGTCTTCTTTTTAGAGTTCATGTTATATAAAATTGTATTGAAAAATAATTGAAGCATGAAAACAAAACAAAACAAAACAAAACAAAACAAAAACAAAGCAGCTTGGCCAGCTTGTGAAAAATGTAGTACCTACCAATCCCAAGCAGAAACCATTTCTGTAAATAGACTCCATGTCCCAATTTCATCCCAGTGGTATGAGGTATCCCATGTGGACTATTGGGAGTTAATAAAATGTAGCTATTAGCGTGAAATAGCTGGAGCTAAAGAACAGTCAAAGCAGAGTTATGATTTAATCTTCCTGAAAGGTAGAAGATTTTCTATTAATCATTTCTATACTTACGTGAACTTTGACAGCATTACTTGCTAAATCAATGGGAATTACAGTACCGAGGCAAAAGTGATATAGCTGGACTGAGCAGTAAATATCTTGTTTCCTTCAGTTTTTGTGAGATGAAAGTCCAGTTATTGATTCTAAAAACAAAACAGCGACAAAACATTTGAAAATCCACACTTCCCTAAGCACTAATGCTAAAAGATTTCAGTTATTTCTATTCAAATGCTGCTTTCCAGAAATGGAATGCTTTCCAGTAATGCAAGTTTACATAAAAACTATTAAATGAACGTTTCTATACAGCATTTTAAAACTTAGATTTCTCCTATATAGAATAAACTTCATTTTGTTTTTCTGAAAAAAAAAAAAAAAAGAAATAATGAAAACAGATTTTGAATGACTGAAGATGAGTAGAAAGGAACAGTTGTTTCCTCTCTGAAAAAAGATGAAGAAAGGTTTTATCACAGTAATAGGCATTATATTTAAGATAAATCCCAGTAGTTATGAATATTTCTTTTTTTATTTCACATAGGTTTTGATGCAAACATACAAATTCTACCATGTGTCTTACTTATATCATATGATGGACTGCAGTGATGAATGCTGTACCTCAAGGGTCCATATTAGGACAAGTATTATTTAACATCTTTGCTGGGGACAAAGACAGTGGAATTAAGCACACTCTCAGCAAGTTTGTGGATGACCCCAAGACGAGTGATGTATTTGAAACTTTAGAAGGAAGGGATGCCATTCAGAGTGACCTTGACATGCTAAAGAGGTGGGTTCATGTAAACAGCATGAAGTTCAGTAAGACCACGTGTGATGTCTTGCACCTGGGTCAGGACAATTGCAAGAATAAATATAGCCTGGGCAATTAGTGGATTAATTCAGAGAGGGGTGTTAAGGAACACTTGCTATATTACCAGAGTGAATTCTCAGCTGTCATTTTTCAGAACTCTGGTGCTGATGCCTCCTACTGGTCAAGTTTAGAACTGAGCTTTAAAAGTGGTTAAACCATTTCTGATGCAGATACTACCAAGGATGCCATTACTTGCATTGTTTGCCAGGGCGAAAACAGAGGGATAATATTAGATATTGAGCTCTTGAAGAACTCTATAATTTTCAAAATGGATCAGTGCTGATACCATCTGTCTTCACAAGGTAGTGCTTTCATGTCTGAAATAGGCCATTATGAGATTGCAGGGCTAATTGACAGGGCTTTAAACTAGGTGTGAAGGGGGAAGGGGACAATGTCACCAGGATTCCATGTGGCAAGCCTTGGGAGGACACAACAGTGTGGGAGCAATGGGGGACTAGTAAGGGCTCTCAACCTGCTGCCAGGAAGCATGCTGGGGACAAAATAATGCAGTCAAAGTGTTTCAGAGATGACCCAAATCCCCTTCAGGTAGCAGCTGCTAACAGGGAAGCATCAGGGAAACACATTATTGGAATAAAGGGGTGTTTCCCTGGAAAGGTGATATGGCCAACGGCCCAGATGAGGTATCAGCTGAGGTAGCATCAGCTACTCCTTCAGATATCTGAATGCTTTGTCTTTTGGGTGGTTATAGAAGAATACATAAGCAAATGGGAGCAGTTGGTTACTTTAGCACAACCATAAGAGAATAAATACCTTTTTTTCTTTTTTATTTTTGTTTGTTGTTTTGGGTTTTTTTTCAGAGAATATTCAACATTTAATTTCATAAAGTGATATGGTTTTAATTCAGATGCACATCTTTCACTTCAATTAATACTTTTAAATTCCATTTTATCTATAGAGTCTGAAATTTTTTAAATCAAAGGGTATACTTTGAATTGCTCAATAAAATCTGTGTCCAAAATTGAACTGAAACTTGTCACATTTGGAGTGTTTTCTCAGTATATAATTGAATAGAATGTGTTATTACGGTTGTTATTCTAAAGTGATCATGCCCTGCACCATTGCAATCTAAAAATGACCTTTAAACACAACAGGCAAGGATGTCCTTTGAGTCAACAGTCTTCATAGCTTATCTTGACTAAACATTTAGATAAAGATTTTAAGCAATTACAATTCCCTTTCTTCTGTAGTTTAAGACCCCTAGTGATTTATTTGAAATTTTTGTGTGCTCTCTGAAGTTTTTTTCCAGATCCTTCATTAGCTTCAGAAATTATAATGTGTGTTTTAGATAAAAATATATGTCATATAATTTATTGCAGATATATAACGATACAGTTTTTGTTTTGTTAAAAATGTAATTAAGTTTACTTCTCTCAGAGTGTAGGGAAATATCACTAATGACCAAATGCATTTTAATGATGTGTAAATTTATGTACAAAAGTACACAATGAGAAGAAACTCATTACATTTTTTTAAACATTTTAAACAGAAAATTAAGACTATAAAATAATGTATGACACAAAATTTCTTCAGCTTTCATGTTCTACACTAGTAACAGTTTAAAGGAACTTCAATTATATTGTGTTGCTGCTCATGCACTTATTCAGGAGACATTTATTTTTAAAATACTTTCATGTCTTCTTGGTGATGAAAGGAATTACCTTTCAGAAAGGAATTACCTACTGGATTGTGTTAATTTATCTGCATATTTGTCAGTAGCTGAATATTTATAATGGATTTCAACATAGTTCCCTGAGGAAAAACTGCCTTTCAAAGCATCAAGAATCAGGCTGAATATACATGTAAGGGAGATTTTCTATTCCTTATAAAGTCTGTTCTGATCCATAAAATTCCCTGGCAGTGAAGAGTATGTCACAGGATTACCAGAAAGTGAGCTTGTAACCTCATTTTCAGTCTTAGGATGCTCTCTAAGTAATTCTAAGGTTTGAGTATTCTTTTAACTCACCAAGCAGCTAACGAAGGTCTTCAGCAAATTAGTTTAAATACCTTGGCTTTAGCCTTGTGTATGCGTCTCTTGAGAAAATCTTTGTGGACAGTACCATATCCTTTATTTGACAATGCACTTGGAGGAAATTTGAGCTACAACACTGTTTTGTTTGTTTGTTTGTTTTTTTCTCTGGGAAGTTGAGAAAGTCCTTGTCCAACTATTTGAAAGAATCATTGGAAGCACTCAAGAGAGTATATGTAATACTTGCCTAAGTTAATTCCTAGCCAGGCATAAACTGCCACAAAACTGTGATGTAATCTGAAAGAATTCCCTAAATTTAAAACACTTCTAAAGCCAGATCAGCAATCTTCTCTGTGGATTAAGGGGAAATGAAAAAAAATGAAGGGAAATCCCAATTGGCAATGACCAAGGCAGCAATCACTGAGGCCTGTAAGACTGATTATTTGCTTCCTAGGCTCTATACTATAAAATACACCCTCTCTAAAAGGGCATTTGTTCTCCTGGAAAAAGACTGAGCTTTAAAGTTTAAACTGCACACATCACTCTTGTTTTCTAGAAGCTACAGAAGTATGATTTATAGGCCAATGGAGCTTAGGCAGACCTTTGGCCTTAAAAACCTTTAATCACAATGCTTCCATATTTCGTGGCCAGGATATATTTTTTCACATTTTTCTCCTGTTCTCCTGGCACTAGGGGAGGAGGATGGTTATGGGGGCTATATGCTACTGTCTGTGCCTTGTTTGTGCATTGAATGTTCTTCTTGAACCTGCCTGTTACAACTCAATAGCCCAAAAGCACTCAGGCCACATGGTTCAAAGTAATAATGCTAAGACTTGACCCTTGGAGCCTCTGGTAGAACAAATACAACATTTTAAAATTAGCAAAATAATTGTCAATTGAATCTGTAGCTGTCTTTAACAATGAAAAAGAAATAAAGTTTACATTCACATTGAATTCTTTGATATTTTTTTTCGTGGTTTGTTTTTTTTTAATTTGAAATTATTTTTGCTCAAGTGAATCTCAAGACTACATGCAAAGAATGAACTAAATTTACATTGATACTAAGAGCAAAAATACATCTCCCACATGGATCTCTGAATTATTGAACATAAAGGAGAATGTTTTACAACTTTGATTAGGGAATTGTTCATCAGGCCCATAATAGTATGTAGGTCAAAAAACAATTAAAAGAGTCTGACTAGAATTTATGATCAGGCAAGAATTAGAAACTTGCTTATTAAAGAAAATAAAAAGATGGAAGAGATCCATAAATATTATTTTTTTTCTTATTCTTTTTTTTTTTTTTCTGTGAACTGGATATAGTATGACAGTTTGAGCAGCAATAAAGCTGTTAAGTTAGCAATCAATTACTAACTTCAGGAACAGAGAAATAGTTTGGCTGATGAAAAGCTTATTCAGCCCATGACACATACTCGGCTGTCACAATAGTTTATTTGAAATACCATTGTAGCAACCCCAGCTCTGTTTTCTATTTTTGTATCATCCAAATAAATAAACTATGTATGGTGGTTTTCCTCAGGCTTTGAATTTCAATATGCTCTGGCAAGGCAGTGGTACTTCACAAATAGTAAAAATACAATCCCTGCTGTTACTTAACCTGCAGAACCGTTTTCCTATCAGAAAAGCTTACAAAACAAATGAGAAGTTGGATCCCCACTAACTGTAAATATTCGTGAAACTGCACCATTGTGAAAGAAAAAGGCACATGGCAACAACTCCAACACTTAAAATTTACAAACTTTTCGAAGATAAAATAATATATCTCATCTGATTTTTGATTAACAAAGAAAAGTGGCTAGCACATCTCTTTATCCCATCTGCATTTTTGTCTTTAATAAAGATAAATATAATTTTATTCTACTAGGAGATTGTTACGAAAAGGTTTTGCCAGTTAGATATTCTTGTATATATAAAAAGCACTTCATATCTTTGACATTTAATAAATACAATGCATTTTGCCATAAAGAAAATACTTTTTTTCTTCCTTCAAAGTTGTTCTGAAAAAAAATCTCAAGGAGAAAGGTAATGTTTGATATTAAGCAAAGAGGATTTTAAAGATGAACCATTCTCTTAAATTACAAAATGAAATTGAGTTTCAGGTAAACCCAGATTAAGAAATCCCAGATGGAAATGAGGCATTGAAGAAGTTGTCATGCATGAAGTATACTCAGTTTAACAGGATTACCAATAATGATATGCTTAAACTGTGAAGATTTCTGACTAAACTAAGGGAATCAAGTGGGTGTTGGAGGAATTACAGCATACAACGTCTTGTCTCTTTCTAGTGTTGTATGTTTATTCTTTCATAAAAAATCCAGTAATGAAGGCAATGTTGTCTCTTGATTGATCCAGTGTGACAGTAAATATAAGAAACTTCAAGAAAGGTTCTGTGTTTTACAAAAATAAATATGCCAACAGGAAAAGATATATTATAAGCTGGGGGGGTGGGGGGGTGAAGAACTGCATGTCTTCTGAGATGACTGCATGTCTGCTCAGGCAGGGGAGGTTGTACTTGCTGATCTCTCAAGGTTCCTTCTAACCCCTAAAATTCTGTGATTCTGTATGATAAGATCTGTCAGGTCTTAGGTAGGATCACCTCCCTCCACCTGCTGGCAACACCTCTCGTAATGCAGCCCAGGATACCATAAATGCTCTTTGACACAAGAATACATCACTAACTCATGTTTACCTTGGTACCCAACAGGACCTCCACATCGTTTTCTGACAAGGTGCTTTCCAGATGATTGGCTCCCAGCATGTAATGGTGCCTGGAGTTGATCCTTCCCAGATGCAGGACTTTGTACTTCTCCTTCTTGTACTGCATGATGTTCCTGTCAGCTCTTTTCCCCTGGCTGTCAAGGTCCCTCTGGCTGACATCTCATAGTTTGCTCATCCACCTCATACAGGAAGTTACTTTATGAGGATCTTATGGGAGACAATGTCAAGGGCCTAACTGAATTTCTGGAAATATGTGCTCCATATGGCCTTAAAGGATCAGAATATAACTCTGAGTGCAGTGTGCTCAGACACTAAAATACTACAAAACTTAATGTTTTGTAGACATCACTGTGCCTACAAAATTTCACCTCATCAATGAAATTTTCATTTGGTGTGTTAATTTGCATTTTAATGCTTTTCTTGTACCTATATTTCCAGTTTATCATATTTCTTTTCAAGCAGTTCTGTATCGCTGGATGCATCATCAGAAATCCTGAAAATAAATACATCTAGAGATGTATTAGTATCTATGAAAAGTACACTGAATTTAAGTAGTTTTGTGTTTAAAACCATATGAAGAATAGAACAAATATATAGTCTTCGCAAAATACAAGCCAGGACTATTACTTGAAAACATCAGCATATGAGTTTAGCAATAGTTACACATGAATGAACATTTATCAACTACTCAGGATTATTTTAAGGGTAAAAGAAGGGTTTTAAGGGTTCAGAAGATTCCTTTCTGAACAAGTAAATTCTGAAACAGTCTTTATCAGAGACAATAACGGCAGTTGGTTTTAAGGTGCTTTTCAGATTGACTAACATAATTGCACAGGCATGTGAAGTACAGAACTCAGTGACTCAGGACATGTCCTCTGCTTCTATTTATCTACGCTTATACACATAAATGGCAAATAGATTTATATTTGGATGTCAGTGTTTGCAGGATCAGAGATTAAACAGTTATTGGATAGTTCATTTTATAGGAAGCCTGCTGCCTTAACTTCAAGAGTGAATTGACAAATTTGTCCTCGCTTGTGTATCTAGAGATCATCTCTCATTATAATTTGTAAAGTAATTTTCAAGCTACTTTTAAAAAATACATAAAAGGTTAATATAATACTTATTTTTAGCTTCAATTTCCTATGCAAAAAAAAGCAATTTGACTGTATTCATTGTGATCTGAAACCAGATAAATAATGAATAGTTCAAGTGATAATTACCTCAGTTCAATATTTACAGAAAACTGGCACTTCATCATCATCAAAGCACATTGAGAATTGTCTTATTATCTACACAAGTGCCTGGTTTCTATAAATATTGAAATTTGGTAATTATCTCTAGCACTATTTCTTCCTTATCTACTTTTCAGAATTGAGCAAATAGAAATATTGTTTAGTCATTAACATTTTCCAAATATATATCTGGTTTCTTTTTAATGAGAGTGTATAAGTAAGGAAAGTAAGTTACAAACTAAGGTCAGTGAAATTGAATGAAATATCATTATATCAGAGGTAATATCGCAGTTTAGGGTCAGGGTAGCCCCCAGACAGATTATCAGATGCTCTCTTTTAACACCCCTCCCTCCCCAAAGGGAAGAGAAAAAGAAATAAGGGAGAGAGAGACTTATCAATTAGAAAAGGAAACTAGAACAGTTCAATGAAAATGAAAATAATAATAATGAAATATATACAAATATGTACAAAACCAGTACCAAACCCAACTCCCCTGATGTTAATTACATCACCATCACTGATGCTGTGGAGTTGGCACAGGGAGAGTCCCAGACAGGGCCCCGCAGCAGACGGGAGCTGTGTTCAGGAGCTGGATTCTGGCACCGGCTTCATGAACACACTGATCGGGATCAAAGTCAGTATGGACAGAATCCTCCTTGGTGCTCTGAGGGGGAGAACCCCTCAAGAGAGGAAGAACACCAACAACCTGAGCCGAGAGCCTAACCCACCAGCTAGCTGTCTTAGCCTGCCACTTTATCTTGCATCCCCTGCCAGCTCAGCTTGTGTGCTTTTCTCTCTGCGCATTCTCCCACAGAAACCCTCCGGACCCCCGAGCTTTTATATACTGGATATGATGTATATGGGATGCAATACCTCGTTGGTCAGTTTGGGGTCACCTGTCCTGTCTGCTCCTCCCTGCAGGTGAGGTCTTTCTAGACTTAGACCTAGACTAAGTCACATAGGAACACATCCAGGTGGGTCTTGAATGTCTCCAGAGAAGGAGACTCCACAACCTCCCTGGGCAGCCCGTTCCAGAGCTCTGTCACCTTCACTGTGAAAAAGTTTTTCTTGTGTTTCCCCTAAACCTCTTGTGCTCCAACTTACTCCCATTCCCTCTTGTCCTGTCATTGGATGACATTGAGAAGAGTCTGGATCCATCCTCCCTACACTCACCTTTAACACATTTATAGACATTGATGAGGTTCCCCTCTTAGTCTTCTGTTCTCCAGGCTAAAGAGCCCCAGCTCTCTCAGCCTCTCCTTATAAGGAAGATGTTCCACTCCCTTAATCATCTTGGTGGCTCTGCGCTGGACTCTCTCCAGTAGCTCTTTGTCCTTCTTGAACTGGGGTGCCCAAAACTGGGCACAGTATTCCAGGTAGGGCCTCACCAATGCAGGGTAGAGGGGGAGAAGAACCTCCCTTTACTTGCTGGCCACACTCTTCCTAATGCATCCCAGGATGCCATTGGCCTTCTTGGCCACAAGGGTGCATTGTTGGCTCATGGTCATCCCCCTGTTCACCAGGACCCCCAGGTCCCTTTACCCAGAGCTACTCTCCAACAGATCAGCCCCCAGCCTGTACTGATCCATGGGGTTGTTCCTCCCCAGATGAAGGACTCTACACTTGCTCTTGTTCAATTGCATTAAATTTCTCCCTGCTCAGCTCTCCAGACTGTCCAGGTCTCTCTGGATGGCAGCACACCCTGCTGGTGTTGTGGGATCCACATAGTAAATTCTCCAAAACATGCTGAGGCAAAACATGTAAAGAGAGTAATTTAGAAGCATATCTTATTTACTATTCCACTTACTTATTCTCCACGTTCACTTGTCTTCATCTTAAACTAGATGCAATGACCACTTAAATTTTTAATGAGACTTTTTGGGTGGTATTCACATCATCTAGCCTGAGATGTCAACAGACTTTATTATCTTCTAATTATATGAACTGTTACCAGAAGTGTTACTTTCACTTAATATAGATGGAATCTAAACAATTAATTAATACATAGATGCCAGTGCTGTGTATTATGTCTATAACACATACATTGAGTGTGGATGAGATGAATCCCACCCTTCACTGTTTTCTTAGCTTCTTTTTTTTATATGCTATCTCATTATGATATATATAGTCCTTAGAGATTAACACCCTGCATGTCTTTCAAATAATTCCTGATTACCTGCATTAAAGAGGAGCTCAGTCAGTCTGAACTTTTAAATTGCTTTCTTCTCTAAAAAAGAAAACCTAAAAAAAAAAAAAGATTAAAGAAGCATCTGATTTTTTTGTTGTTATTGCCACCTTCCACCACACAGATATCATAGATAGCATAACATGGCTCTAATGTAATCACAGCAGCGCCTGATGCTATAGAAGTTCAGCATGAAATTATGCTGTAATTAAGACCCTATAAAATAACATTAATTCCCCTCCTTCTCTAGAATTCAAGTAGCTACAGAGCTAGATAAGACAAATGTGCATTTTTGGCATTTATTGTATCTTCCCATTGTAAAGTGCAATGTAAGTAAGAACCCAATTATTCATAACTCAGAGATATATAGCCAGTCCAAACTGTCTAAAGAGATACAAAAGTATGGAATTATTTTCCCAAATTGCTGTCATAGTGAAAACAAATGAGAAGTCCTTATGCAAATATTGTACTGGTGAAACTGGTAATAAAATCCTTGAGTGTCCCTTTGCTGTCATTTAATTTTCAGTCTTCTCCTGAGGGAAAGCTGAAAAGAAAGTTACTTCCCTGATTATTCATTATACTACCAAAGATAAATACTAGTGTCAGTCCCTGTGCACTTTTCAGAGGGCAACAGAAAAGCTGGGAAAACCCTACATTTTCTTCAGTGACCTTTGAGATAGTAAGAAGAAATCAGGAAGACATAATTTTGAAAGAATATATGGAGAAGACCAGAGGTGCAATTTAATAAAGGAAAACAGAACTAAAGAACACAAAGGGTGCTCATCCTGTGATTCTGTGAAATCCTGTTACCAAGAATTAATTAAATAAATAAACTCAGTAATATATCAGGTTTAGGAATAGGTCTGGAAGTACCAGCAATGTGGAAAAAAAAAATAAATAAATGTGTAATCCCCCTTTTTTCTGCTATGTTAGCTCTTTTTTCTTCCTTTTTTTTTTTTTAAAAATTAAAAAAAAGGCATCTATGATAATAATTGTTTTAATTTCTTTTAATAAATCTGTTATTCTACAAAAAGAAAAAGCCTTTCTCAAAATGCATAAACTTCTCTTCCATTCTTTCAGTCTTCTTTGTCTTGTAGTGGCAGTCCAAGAGACAAGCACAAAATGACTCTAGACAGAAAGCAGAAAGTGGAAATTAACAGGAGAAAGAAACTCACTAGATAATGTTGTCTTATGTGCAATGAACATAAGGTATGGTGCCTTTTGGTAGTGTAAGATATAATAGTTCTCTGTCCCTATACTCCTGCAAGTTCCTTGATCTTAAGTCTGAGATGCTTGTGTTGTTTAAAGGCAAGCAGCCACTCTGGCAGACAAGGCTTTTTGTCTGCAGAGCCTCCTAAAAGGGGCCACATAAACAACATTTCAACACTTCAAGGACTTGTTTAGAAAAAAAAATACCCATCTCCCATGGCAGGCAACCGTATCATAGAAACTTAGTCCTGAAGCATTTACACAGCATCTAGTTCCTGAAATTCTGCATCCACTGTAATCCACAAAACATGTCTCCAGTCCTACTAATATGCACTATCTATAGTAAAGCAGCGTAAAAGACATAAATTACAGTGTACTGTAAAAAAAGACAGGAATTTGTGAGTATATTCAAGAAAGTCACCTAATAAAACGTGACATATTCCAGACTTCTATATCATTTTCCAAGGTTCTCAAGGCAGCTTTAAAAATCTTGTGTATTTATTACTTTGGCAAGTAAGGACAGTATGTCCAAATAAAGAACATTACAAGCATTCTGTATTTTTATAAGGAATCTGGAGGATATATTCCAGAGCATTTTGAGATCAGAATCTAAAGATTTATCATTCTATGTATCATTCAAAAGAGGAAATTTAGATTCATATAATGAAAATTATGGGAGAAAAATTGTTTTTATATTACAAATACAGTATCTTCCTTGATAAAAATATTTTAAAAAGATGTTCTATGATTCATATTTTGTAATTTTTTTTAAAAAAGGAGCATTAGTTTCAAGTAATTGTGCAATTTTAAGATGCTATACAAGAAGCAACCTTGATATAACTGCAGAAGATAATAGACTTAAATCAGAAATACATTTCTTAAAGTGTCTTAAAGGATTGACAATGACTTATGAAAAGTTAATACATTTATAAACATGCATAACTTATAATACACCTACAGAAAGGAGTAATTTTAACATATTAACTACTGCTAATGCATCTCTTTATTTAAAAGATGCCTATTTCATTATAAATAGCTTCCTAAACTATGAGATGGCTTTTATATCTTCCTTTATTTCATTTTGAGTGTGTTATGGTTTATTCTAACCTGCCAGCAACCGCTACAACTCTCCTTCTTTCATTTTCAGAGAATGTCATTTTCATTGAATTTAGCTTCTAAATATATGAATTTTGAAATAGAAATACATTTTATGCTATCACAGTGGAATTTTGTGTCAACCATAAGTGCACTGTAGACATTTAGAATTATAGTTATTAGTTTTTTCTATTTCCATATTTATTTGTAAACCTCTACATGTTACTAATACTGTTAACTGCTGTGTGAAGAACTGTCTGAAAGGCTGAACTCAGTGGATTGTAATGAATGGGGCTACATCTGGCTGGCAAGCAGCCACCAGTACTGTTCCTCGGAACTCAATCCTAGAGCCAGTCCTGTTCAATATATTTATCAGTGATCTGTATGTGGGAGTTAAATGCACCATTAACAAGATTGCTGATGATACTGAACTATGAGGTGGTGTCAACTCTCTTAAGGGACAAGAGACCTTGCAGAATGATCCAGAGAGATTGGAGCATTGGTCAGTCATCAGTGGGATGAAATCTGAGATGTCCAAATCCCACATTCTTCACTTGGGAGTAACGCTGGGAGCAAGTATAAACTAGGAGAGGAGAGCAGCCTTGCAGAAAGGGATCTGAGGGTGCCAGTTGACAACAGGCTGAGCACAAGTCAGCTGTGTGCCTGATATTAAGAGGGAAAACAGTCTTTCCTCATAAGAGAGGTGTTCCAGTCCCCTAATTATCTTTGTAGCCTCTGCTGAACTCTCACCAGTAGTTCCTTGTCTCATGCTGGGGAGCCTAGAACTGGACACAATAACCCAGATGTGGCCTAGGCTTACCTATGAGGATGTTGTGTGAGACAGTGTCAAAAGCCTTGCTGAAGTCGAGGTAGACAACATCCACTGCTCTCCCCTCATCTACCCAGCCAGTCAAGACAGCATAGAAGGCTATCAGGTTGGTCAAGCATGATTTCCCCTTGATCAATCCATGTTGACCACTCCTGATGCACATTTTTTAGATCCACATGTCTAGAAATTACTTCCAGACTGAGATTAAAAGATGTTTGATTTATTTGCTCCAGGGATATTATGTTAACATCAACCTCCCAAATTCCTACAATTCAATGTAGTTGATAGAAAAATTTGGCTGCATAATAGTAACTGCCTATATTAGACAATTAACTTTTATGGTTAAAACAGTCCTATAGAAACAAAGTGATTTAAAGATAACTTTAGGTGAAACACTTCACAAAAGGTAGTTCAAAAGGGGGAGAAAATATGAGGTATTATTGGGGATAAATGCCTTAATTGTCTTCATTCTTTGTTGGTAGCTGCATTATCAGGTTTTGTAGATTTTGGCATTACTGGGGCAGTTGATACTAGGACATCAAACAAGATTAACCGAAGGTAAAGTTGTCACAGGAACTTGTTTCTAACAGCATGTAAAAGCAAATGTCCAGAAGAAAGAAAACAAACAAACAAAACAACCCAAAACCGCAACAACATATGGTGATACTTCTTCTAGCCTACAAGACTACGTGAGGCAGAAATGGTTTGTATGGATTTTTCTGACATGAATATGTCTAGGCTTCTACAAGCCTATTTACATTTTTATCATCCACAACATTCTGTGTCAAAGTGATGCACAGTCTATCTGTAATTGTGTTTTGAACCTGACAGCCGACAGCCTCATTTGATGCCTACTAGTTCCTTTGCTGTCAAGGGGCAGAGAACAATAGATCTTTTCTCTACATGTTCTATCATTTCCCCCTCAGTCATTTAGTTTCAAGCAGAAGAGTCCCCAACTACTTATTTATTTATTCCTTGTATAGACACTGTTTCATATTTTCCACATTCTTCATTACCCTTCTCTTAACCTTTCCCCGTTCCTCTATATCCTTCCGTTTTCTGGGGATCTACACCACACACAGGAAGTTAAATGATTTAAACAACTTTATAACGACACTCTCCATTTCTGTACTTATTTTTACTGAGATTCACCTAGTATCTTCATGATTTTGTCTGTTACAACTTCAGTACCTTTCCTCTGATTGATAGAGGTTGACTCAGAACTCAGAGTAGAGATGATTATTTGCCATGAACATCACTTTATATTTAGCTACACGGCATTTTGTTAGCTATTTCCTCCCCCAATCCCATAAGATCTTTGGTGGATCCTTCATAGCTGCACTGGTCTTTGCTATTTCAGATGGCTTAGTATCATCAGCAATATTTTCACTTCGCTTTTTCATTCTTCTCTAGGTCAAACTCACCCTCTTTTCTAGTCCTTTATTAATATTTTGAATGATGTGGAGGCCAAGACAAGCTCTTATGAATCTTCACTGATGGCCTTGATCCACAGTGAAGGTTGGTAGTTTCCTGCCACTTTCTTATTTTTTATAACCATCTTTAAATACTTGCAAAGACCTGGTACTCTGTAGTTTACCTAATAACATTTGGTGATAGACATAGCCAGATCTTCAATGCTTGATTTTTACAACCACAGAAAGTTAATTGTGACAATATAGAATTGTGTGGATATCCGCCCCCAAGAAGTGAGGCTAGGTGATACAAGGGCCTCCTTGGCCCAGAGCTCTGTGATACTCTGAAGACAGCTGCCATCTGAGAATGAATAAGAATGTGAAGGGCTTGAACATAAGGGATTCAGTCACTGGGGATTGAGAAAGGGAGGATCGTATTTATAAACTAACAAGCTCATAAAAGTATTACAACTAGTACATTTTATTATTAAATTGCAATAAAATCATACTGAATCTTCACATTTTTCCCCACATGTCCCAGTAGGCATGCTACAGAATGAATACAAGAACAGGTATGAATCAAGTATAACTCTGGCTGCAATAAATAAGATCAACAAGCAGCCCTGAGGGTAGCTCCAGCACAGCAGTTTACCATCTTTTTTATTAGTTATATAAACAGCCTCAAGATATTTTGTCATATGATATCCCCATGGCATCTAAAAAAAAAAAAAACAAAACCCAAACAAAAAAACCCCAACCTTTTAATGTGCCTGTAAAAGCTTGTAATGCGTAGCTCAGACTTGCAGCCCTTTGCCTTATCTCCATGTACAGCAAAGGCTAATTTGTCCCCTTTAAGCCTTTCACTGCAACGTGATTCTCTCTTAATCACCCCCTGAAACTCTGCTCTGTTTATCCTCTTTTACAGAGACAGGTGCAAGGGATTTTATTAATGCAATACCTTCTTAAGTGGTTTAGTTTGATCCTTTACTATTGATCCAATGGTTTAAATCCATTAAGAGGGTGCAAACAGACACTTTATTCTTTGCTTAATAGAATCCACTCTAGAAAAGACAGGTCATATTATTCTGTCCTCTTCTACAACTTTTTTTTTCTGTAAACCTGAGACAGAGCATCTAGCTGTTATGTAATTTTGGCTGACATGTTTGTTAATCTTTGTCATTTATTCAGATTTTTGTAATTAATATATTACATTTCTGTCATTTTAATGTTCTAAATATGACTACATACTCAAAATCTACTGAACTTTTACTACAGATTCTTGTTTCTAGACACTAATTCAATGGTGATAAAATTGTCAGTAACCCTAGGATAGTGTTCTTCTAATTTGTAAGATGTTCCACATGATGATATTAAGGATAATCTGGATGATGAGTTACAGTGTACCTGCAGAACATTTGCTGGTGACACTAAACTGGGAGGAGTGGCTGGTATGCCCAAGGGTTGTGTTGCCAGCCAGAGGGACCTTGACAGCCAGGAGAAAGGAGCTGACAAGAACATCATGCAGTACAAGAAGTACAAAGTCCTGCATCTGGGGAGGATCAATCCCAGGCACCAGTACGTGCTGGGGCCCAATCATCTGGAAAGCAGCTTGCTAGAAAAGGATGTGGGGGTCCTGCTGGGCACCAAGTTAAACATGAGTCAGTGATTTACTCTTGTGTCAAAGAGGATTTATGGTATCCTGGGCTGCACTGGGAGTGTTACCAGCAGGTGGAGAGAGTCCTGTGTGCAGTTCTGGGCTCCTCAGTACATGACAGACATGGACATATTGAAAAGACTGAAATGAAGGACCACAAAGTTGATTAAGGGTCAGGAATGTCTCTCTGATGAAAAAAGACTGAGACAGCTGGGACTGTTAAGCCTGAAGAGTAGAAGGCCTGGGGGGATCTCATCAATGTATACAAAAACCTGAAGGAGGTGTAAAAAGGATGGAGACAGGCTCAGGGGTGCCCAGTGACATGACCAAAGGTGGTGGGCACAAATGGAAACATGGGAACAGAAAGCACTCTTTGACTGTGAGGGTGAGCACTGACACAGGTTGTCCAGGGATTCAAAAACCATCTGGGCATGGTCCTGGGCCCCCAACTCCAGATGGCCCTGCTTGAGCATCAGAGGTTGGACCTCCAGAGGTCCACAACAACTGTAATTTGTTTTTGATTCTGTGATTCCATGAAGGAGATAATAAAAATTCAGCCTTAAGTAATCTCAACTGACATTTTTTTTGAGAAAGCTCAGAGGTCCCATTCATCAGATAATCAGATAATGCTGATTTTTGTCAGTTTGGGGAAGTCTTTAATGCCTACTTTCCACATGAGTTGCAATACATAGCAGACTCAATCCCAACTTGCAGTGTGTACTTTCCTAGAAAGAAATGCAACAATAGCTTCCTGCTGGGAGCATTTTAACAGCTAAAGTAAACAAGCATAGCAAGAGATTGCAGTAAACAAGACAGGAGTATTTTTTCTTTGACTTTTTAATACCAATAAATAAAATTAATGAGGTTTTGAGTAGTATCTAAGTACTTGCATGTTTAGCCATGGAAAACACCAAGTCTTTATAACAGTGGCAGTGGAACCAGCAAGGCACACTGTCTCCATCAACATGACCTCAGGAATGCAGGCTGGTTCACCTCCTTCCTTGATGATTTTATAAACACTTGTTCCAGCATGACTGTCAAAGAATGATGCATGTATATTTGTAAAGGAAGAGTTTTTGGAATGGTTCAGGTTGTTCTAATGAAAAGCAATATCCAATACTACCAAAGAAAAATACTACTGTGCTACTTACACATCCAGAGGAGATATATGGGGTGTGTCATTGTTTGCATAACAGAGATACATCTATTGAAGTTAAAACAGTCCGCACACATAGAAGTAGGGAAGTAGTTGTACCATGAAATATCTATGATTTGAAACCTATTTATTTTTTTAAAAAGATAAAAACTCACTATGTAGAAAGGGAAAATCTTATTCTTTACCCAAGTTGCATATTTACCTATTTTTTCCAGGACTTTTAAAATTCTGTTTGTTACATAAGGAAATTAATGTCCTCCAGGTTACATTACTCTGAAAAAAAAAATAAATAAATTGTTTTTCTACTGAAATAGTAGTATTCCTTTCCTGTAGGACAAGACGAAGTTTTCAGTCTCTTGCACTTTAGCACATACTTTCAATGAGGTTATTATGCTGCTATTGTCTCTGTGACAGAAGGAAACTTGCATAAGCATGAAATAGTCCTCTTCAGTTTGGGTTTTTGAGCTAGATTTCGGGAAGATAATTTGGTGGTATTTTACATCCTGCTGTCTGCACGAGCTCTGTTCTTTCTTTAAAGTCCTCTCAAAATCATGCATTCTTACAGATGAAATAGCCATATATATTTATACAAGTGCTCTGAATACCATAGTATAGAGTAGCCTACAAGTACAGAGAGAAAAAGATTAATAAGATGACAGACAGAGATACTATAGATATGTTCTTCTTCCCCCTCTCGCCTTCCATCTTCTCACCTTGCAGTCAGGTTAATGTCAGCACGATCTGACAACACACAAGTGACACGTACAAACTGCCATAAAGTCTTATCATGTGCCAGCTGATTACAGCTTCTGCCAACTCCCACTGAAGGCAGCAGAAATGCTCCTTCCAGCCTGTTTCTCTTTAAAGTCTGGGTTTTCTGTCCTATGAGGATTTATGTACTTTAAACAAACTCCAGTATGTTCCAAAAGAGTGTTACGAGGACACTGCAAAGCTGAGACATTCACAGACACAGAATAAAACATGCAAAGGCTTATTCATAGAGTAGCTAGTGGAAAGGATTAAGGAGGAAGTGCAGAGTTTGTTTGGGTTTTTTCTGTCTATGCAACCTTCCTCCATTCTGTTATTGCTGCAAATTTCTGCTGAGCCAAATCAATCCTGACAGCTGGCCAGATGCTTCTTGTACCAGTCAACAGGACTCTGGTCTCAATAGAGCATCTGGTTATGAGGATTTTCAGCAAACTATACAGCCAAACGTGTTCTCTAAAAATATTATCATAAACACTGAAAAAAACCCCGTATTTAGTGACTTCACTAATACAGTCTTTTTTTTTTAAAGGTGGGACTGAGCACTTTTTCACTACAAATTCCTTTTATATAGGGTTAATGGAGACTTATATAAAGCTGGTTTTAGTAGATAAACTGTATATACCATATCTTTATTACAGCCTGTGTAGTGCACAGACTCAAGAGCAGCTGCTTAGAGTGTAAGCTAACGGCTTTCCTAATGTTTCTTTACGGAGGTCACAGCATTCATTTTAATTTGGAAGGTCTTTGTGGCATGGACTCTTTACCTGCCTTAACATTTTTTTCTACCACAATATACTAATAAAATAATAGGATTTCATTTCGCCCCCCACCCATCAGAACAGTCACAACAGTACAATGCTTTCCATAGAAGACATTACTGTTCTTATTTAGTTTCTTTAGATAAATCTAGACTTGTTTTCTTCTAGCTTATTTTCACTTTGCTTAGAAAACATTTTAAGAGAACAATAAAGAGTGGCCCAGGAGAAAGGAATCCTCTTTTTTCAATACTTCCTTCACTGCTTCTGCTTGATGAAGTAGAGTGTCTATATATTTCTGAACACAGTAAAAATGCCAAGTATGGATAGGCTGCCTGGTTTTAATTAATCTTTTTCTTTCCTCAATGGGAATGATTAGGATTATGATCTGAAAATCTATTCATCCAAGAAATGAAGTAGAGGGAATAAAAGTTGCATACTTGACAAAGGCTAATGATGTAGTCACAACCGAGGCTATTTGTTTTTCATGTTGTACCAGTACATATGTAAGTGTATATGTATATTTACACACTTTTGATGCCTCTGTATATGCTGAAATATATTAACATATATTTCTCACAAAACTGGCAGGTACAACTGGTGAAACCCTACTAAACCCTCAAACAGACCTCTCACTGTCTTCTTGTATTCAATTGTTTCAACAATACCACATAAAATGGCTTTTTCTGCTATAATTTTCTTTCTTGAAGGCTGATATTGTCTATATATAAATTCCAGCATCTGAATTCCATATGCTTATTGAAGTTGTTTCTTCATTGCTGAGAATATTTCTACTAGAGAAAAATTATGCTACGCTCAGAGTATTTTTTGGTCCAATTTGTTTATTGAATTAAGATGATACTCCTGTCAACAAAAATATTTACAAATTATAGCCTTCTTTCTATGGGAACTTCAGGTTTCCAGCTTTCCCTTCTCATTTTGCCAGTACAAAAATATCCTTTAGAGTCATTATACTAAAGAACCTACCATACAGTGCATATACATGATTCACCTCAGGTCAAAGTAGTGGTGAGAGCAAAGGGGTAAAATAGGTGATTAAAACGCACAGCTTCTCACTGTTCTTAAAAATAAGAGCAAGTGTGACTGGATAAATATAGGACTTCTGTCATCACTTTAGTCCCAAGTTTTCTCAACTTATTTTTACCATATTCAAAAGGCATTTAACATATATCCTCATTTTTTTTTCCTTCTTGTCGTCAGGCTTATATTGAGAGCACATGTTAAGTGAAAATTTTTGAGGTTTGTGTTGATGCTGTGAGTGTTGTCTGATATTATATAGTAGATTCTCAACACTCATTTTTTTTCCAATTAGTGGAGTGTTTTTATTTACAAATTATAAATATATATTTCATTTACATTGCTTCAGAAATAAGGGAACAAGAATAAAGATCCTATTCACTTAACTTTATTTTTATTTATTTCTCCATTTGCATTTTTGAACTGAAATGCTGGAAATTTTACATCTGTTTACCAATGGCCACACACCATTTAACAAGATAACACCAGCCAAATGAATCCCTCGTAAGTATACTGCTGATATGTATGTCAGAACTGAGCAGCAGTTATTATTACCCTTAGCTTAAAGGTAGTGAAATTAGCTCCTGGGGATAAATTTCTGTTAAGCACCAATTAGCATATAACTCTTTCCTTTGCCATTGCCAGTGCAATGTAGTGTGACCAGTGGACAGCAATTCAGAAGACTTAAACATCAGCCCAACCATTCTACCTACTATTGGGAAATAGTAATTAATCTCTTTGCATTCCCTCTCAGTTTCATCAAAGTGATTCTGAGCTTTTATCAAAAACTGCTCTGTATAAGCTGCTTAAACCCATTATTAAGTTACTAGGAGCTATTTCTGTTTAAAAATTTAAAATGTTTAAAAGAACCCACAGTGTGTGCTCTTGATTCTTTCTTTCATGCCCTAACTCTATGTTACCCTTTCAGTTTCACAGGCAGGTTCCCTGTTCATTTGAGATTAATCTATTTATTTACATTTTTTAGGTCAGGGATAGCAGCACCAGAAGTAGCACCAGTTGATTGAAAAGGATGGAAGTTGCTGCTATGGAGACCAAGTTGATGAAAATAATATTCGTGGTTTGATGCCACTTGGAGCTGGAAGATCTATATTAATAGATTAATAGGCAAAACAGCAGCTGTGACTTGATCCTGCACTTGAAAAGGTTAGGAAGTATGAACAGACTGCCAGGAATGATATGCAAGTACCTGAAAAATAAACAGTTTTTGGGAGGGCAGCTTGTAGCCTTAAAGGAATCTGAGGTAAGATGATGAGAAGAAGGTTTCATTAACCAGCTGAGTGAGTATAACTGACATTTCTTTCCACCTTCTTAGCTGATTTTCCATCTCTCTTCTCGTGATCTCCACTAATCACAGCCATTTTGCAGAGTATGTTCAGTGAGATGTCTGGGCTTTCTATGTGTATTTCTGTCTCTATTTTCCCCAAGGCTTTCTGATTCTGGCAGAGCATCATACTTTAGCCCTTTCCTGCTCAGCCAACTGGCCTGAGTGCTAAGGCAAGCTTCTCTGCAGATATCACACATAATTTGTGCAGTAGCAGACAGACCTGCTATTTTTCTTTCTCTACCTTTCTACTTTCTAGCAGTTTGGTTATGCTCTCTGCTCCACGCAGCACTTTCAACAATGAAGTAGTATGCACAGAGTGTTTAAAATATCCGTTACTGCTGTGCACATTATACCCTAAAAATGAAGCTCATTTTGAAAAGTCAACTTATTTTAACTTAGCTATAAGTTGTATGGCTAATGAAAACAGAAATGTTTAAACAAGCATGTTTGCAGACAATAAAGTTTGGTTTGGTTTTGTTTTTCAAAGTCCAAAGTTACAATTCATAAGAGTTTAAAAGAACATAACAATAGTAATATTAAATATAACATTTATAAAATATAAATATAAATAATAATATAAATATAGCATAATAATAATATAAATATAGCATTTAAAAGCAGCTGTCTGTTCAAATGACAAGTGAAGTATTTCAGAAATACATTATTTCATATAGACAGCTTTTTTCTTTATACATCTTGAATGATTTTTGTTATTTAATGAGCCTTATGCTATATATACAGATATGAATTAACCCTTAATACTGTTTTTAACTTTGTCTGAAGATGAAAGAAATCTTGTAGAAAATATTGTGGAAAATATAGCAAAACCCCATAGATTAATAAACAGAAGCAGATTAATAGGCAGAAGCTCAATGAGTATAAATAATATTTAAAAATAAATTGTTTGCAGTAGATTTCGGTGCTTAATAAACATAACATTCAAACACATTGTTTATTAAACTAATTAGTTACAGTCCTACTTATTTCTGTAGGCATAATTTTGTATTAGCATAAAATCCTTCATTGTTTTTAATCTAAACATTTAATTTAGCTTTAAAATGAATTAAGATTTGTCGCCAAAATGTTATAAGAAAGTAAAACTGCAACTCTAAGTCTCACCTCTAACGTACACAAAATATTCCAATGAAATCAATGTTGATTGACTGCCACAGCAGAGAAATTTTTGCTTTCTGTAACTGGCAAAGAAAATGCTGGACATAGGGAGGATTGATGATGGGCATCCAAATTCTTGTTGTTGAATCTCTCTTATCTATGTCTTTCTGGTTTATGTCCATGTTTTTTAGATTTTTTTTAATTTAAGATTTTCTTAGGATGTGACTTCTCAGCAAGGTATTCTACTTTGGGACTGAAAAGAATTAAACCCTGAAATTGTCAACACAATCACATAGCTGCAGCAGATTGCTGAAGTCATTCATTAAGCATCATAACCCCCATAAATAGCAGGATCTAGCAGAGCACAGGGATGCAAAGCTCTTATTAATGCAGAGAAATAAGCATCTCTAAAATGTGGTTCATTTGTGTGTGCCCATCATCAGTTTACAAGCAGCAAACAGTAAGAAAGGGAGCATGTGTGAATGGGAGCTGGCCTGGGCTCTTCATGACCCCTGCAGACATTTGTCTAGGGCCCATGGAGTTGAAGACAAGGCTTCAGTTTATCTGATGGAGACAGAAGTGAAAAACTCCTCTCATGCCAAACTGCTGTGGTGAGAACATTGATTCTGGAAAAGGAGACTGGATGGTTGAGTCCCTTAGAGGGATGTTGCAACTACTGGCTGGATGGCAGATGAGTTGCACACAGTGAAGATTTCAAAAGATAAGGGGAAAAAGATAATAAGAGCACTGCTCAGACAATATTCACTCTGCTGCACCTACAAGTCAAGCTTTGCTTCTCCCCATGATACTGCATCTATTCTGGACCATAATTTATTTCTCTTTTTGCTACTTCAGCCCAACTCATTGAAGCAAATTCAAAAACAGAAACGCTGAATCTTATTCATTTTAGCAAATGTTTTCAGACATGTTTTTTGCCAATGACTTAGTTCATATAAATCATGCAAGAAGTAAGTTTCTGATTCATACTTAGATATGTTAACATATCAGATCTCAGGATTTATATTTGCCTTCTCTGAGAACAGTAATATTTATTCCATCAGACCTATCTAATCTAGCCAAAATAACTTAGAAACTTGCTGAATTTCCTACAAATGACAAAGCAAGAATTACATTCTAAATTTTTTGAGTAATGATTTCTAATAATTGATATCTTCAAAAGTTATAGATGATTCATGTAGCAAAATGGTGACATTTGCTGAAAATATTTTGGGAATTACTCACCTGTCCTGATTTAGTATGCCATTTGATTGAAGTCATATGTTCTCAGACTGCTAAAACAAGAACCTTATTGTTAGGAAAAAGAAACCTAGCAAACTACACATTTTTAATGCAGTCTCTTCTAATTTTTTTCCTTTAAGTTCATTTTTTCCTTTGAAGAATGAATTTAGCAGATTTTATGATGTTGTTGATTTATGTTGCTATTCATTTCACCTAACTTTAGACATCTAGACTGGTCACATTAAGCTTCTACATCCAGTTCCAAAGAATCTAAGGATTCTAACCTATTTCACACATATTTCTCAAGATGTCAGAATTGTCTTGGCAGACCCTTTTCTCTGCTTTGAGATAAAGGTCTCTATGAGCCTAGACGAATTGACTCAGATATCGGAGTTGTAGATACCTGAGTTAAATTTTATCTTAACTGCAACTTAAGTGAGTTCCTGTGAAATTAATGAAAGACTTTTTATTCTGTTCTGCAGAAAAGCTTAACATGGTCTCATTTGATTGAGAAGGCAAGAGTAGGATGAATATTATCCATGCTATGTTTGATGCTCCTTCCGTTTTCCTATCCCCATAATAGATAAACTTTTTTTCCTTGCCCAGCCTTCTAGGAGAGTTCATCTACATTCAAATGTAGGATCAGTTTTCAAACTGCAATAGAGATAGCTCCTGCAGCATGAGTTTCATTAAGCTTAAACAGAAGCTGGGCCACTCAGGAGTGCCAGGTAGAAGTACAAATGTATAGTCCAAAGGCTATGTATATTCAGCTGTAAATCATAAGAGAGAGAAAACTTCAGAAGAGAGAAAAAAAGTCTTTCACTCCTTAATATACAATTGATTTAAAGTCTTAGATGCTATGTTGAATCTTTTAAATGAGTATAACGACATAATGGAAGAAAACTCATTGAACTGGAACTCAGCTTCCATTCTTTCTGTAAAGAAAGAACTCACAGAGAAGATAAAAGGCCTGAGGTGCAAATTTTAACTAAAAACATTGTTTGACTTTATTAGTGCTCAGTCCTCATTTTATTTGTTATAGCCTTTTCTATTATAATTGAAAAAGTAATGGACATTAAGAAATAAATGTAGGTGATTGACTCCTTTTCTCATGGAAAAGGGATGGAACTTTTCTTCAAGGATCTCCTGAAGCCTTTGAAAACTGAATACTAACACTACTGAGCTTCTTACAGTTGTTGAAATAACTGTGATCTCTGAATTGAAACAAATCAGCTTCCAAGGAATTGGAACTCCTTGTTCATGTTGATACCGTATCTATCTACTGCAAGTTCAATTAAGACACAAAATTAGATAAGACCCAATTTCCTGTTTTCCAGAAGTTTAATAAAGTGCAAAATGATAAGGGTAAATGGCAACCTTTAATTCCAGAGTATATTTTCCAATGTCTTTGCTGCTGAGCACTTACTGTAATAGATTTATGTTCCAATTTGAAATAGTAACAGAGGCTGATTTTTTATAGACATAATTAAAGAATGTGTTGACTAAAGTTTGTAAATCCACAGACACTTTAAAGTTGTCCTGGTTTGGGTGAAAAGCAATACAACTTTTTTTCAACATTAGCTATCCCATATTATCCAAAAATATTTTATGTAACAGGGTCTGTTGACCAACACTGGACTTAGATTTTATAAAAAGTGCAGCTATGGTTATCACAGGATTTTACAAGGTAGTCATTATGCTTTGTAATATTAAACCATCTTTCTGGATATGATTCATTCATTGTTGCATTTTCTACAACTGAAACAGTGGCTATATAGATAGCTACATACATTGATACTAAAATGAATAGCATAACACTGAATTATTCTAGGTTTATGCAGATGTATCCTTGCTTCTGTCAATGAAATTTCATCAATATAAATCTGTTTTAGCAGCAGCATGAATTATGCTCACATTTGTAATTTAGATATTATAGGATAGAGCTCAGTTGAAAATGCATTATCTCCTATTAATGGTAAGCTTCTGTGTATATTTATTTGACTGATTTTAGTTCTGGCTAGCAATACTTAAGATTCACTGAATAGCCTCTACAGTTTTGTTTGTCTCCTTGTTTTAAATTTTAATATTTAATATCACTAGACTTATTTTATAGACTCATTATAGTGGGATAGTAATTGTTCGTGCTGAGTAGTATATGAAAAGATTAATGGGTTGTGACTCAGTACCTGCTGAGGCTTCAAGCAAAATAATTTATGCATTCTTAACTCACTTATCTTTCAATTTACTCCCCAGCAAAAACTATTATCTAAGGTGAAAGCATTCATTGACTTGTAATGGTAATAATGCTATCTAGATTTCCAGGTAATATTATGCATATTAGTGGTGTTGAGGATAAGATAGAGGCAGCAAAAAATCAAAATGTGTTGAGGCTAATCATAGAGGTCAATGTGAAAGAGACAATCTTATACAAATACATCAGTGGCAAATGAATTGCTGGGGAGAAAGTAGACATACTGAAAGGATAAAAATCATGCAGGCAATGAAACAAATGGTAATTTTAAAATAGTTGATATGCTATTTGCATTTGGAAATTCTCTTCAGAAAGAAATACGAATAATTAGCAAGGAAAGAAAACCCTTTAAAGGTAAGGTTGAACATGTGCAAATCATCTGGTTGAGATGCTGCGCTTCCTAAGATGTTAGCTGGTCTGTTTAATAGTTAGAAGCTGTTTTCAAAAGTGTGAAGGACAAATGATGTCCTACTCTCTGCAAGTCAGTGACAGTCAAGAACCCAATGAATGCATATTTTGTTATACCTACTGAACAGAAACACCAATTAGGTCTTTTCACCCTAGAGAAGATTGAGGAGGTTCTTATGACAGTTTTCCATTACTTAAAGGGTAGCTAAAAAGAGGACAGAGGATCTCTCTTCAGAAGAAACCACATGGAGAGGAAAAGGAACAATGGCTTCAAGTTACATCAGAAGAGATTTCAGCTGGATATAATATGGAATTTTTTTTTTAGTAATGATGTGGTGAAGTCCCCATTTTTCAAGACACAGGTGGACAAAATGTGAAATAAGCTCATATAGGCCCCCTTTTACATGAAAAAAAATGTACTAAATGCAAATCTATACAGTTTTGTTGTTTGGTTTTTTTTAAAAAAAAGGAAGAAGTGAACATAATAAGCTGAGACCCACACATGTATCTTCCATTCCAGCAATACTAGAACCAATGCTTTAGGGCAAGAATCACAAAGACCTCCAAGACAGTGAAGTCTTGGCAAGCAGCATGGAATTATACAGTCATTTTGTTTTGCAAAGTAACAATTTCTAATATAGAATTTGAAGATAAAGCCTTCTTATCTTATAAAATTATTATGGCCACTAAAGGTTACAGCTGAAACAAAAAAAAAACAAACAAAAAAAACCCAACAAACCGAAAACAAGAAATCAGTCACACAAGAAGGAAGAGGTGTGAGATGTGAACTAAGTCTTCTTTTATGTATGGCATATTAGTTTAAAGAGCTTCTTTTAATGTATCTTTAATAGATTAGCTTTCATCTGTTGAATATGTGTGACCAGCATCTTAACACTGATTTCAGTGCATGCAGTCAGTACACACATCATTCCAGGTTCAGATAGGTTAGGGTTATTTTTTAAAAAAGCTGGAAGAGGCCACTGCCAGGATAGCCAGTCAAACCAGCCAATGGGCTATTTGATGACATAATGGCTGCCATATAAGGGGAGGATTGGCCAGAGTCAGGTGTACAGGTTTTGAGTGCTGTGGTCAGTTTGCAGGGCGAGGTGATCCAGATCTTTCTGAGGGGAGAAGAGGAACTGTCACATAAATCATCTCCTATCACACCCAAAGGCCTCATTCTGAATAGATACAGAAAGTAACACAACCCTCAAGATACATTAATGATGTATTGTTTTCTTATTCTCAGGCTGTTCACAACCTCTCCACTGAAACTGTTGTCCTAGCAATCAGGGTCTCGGTCCAAATGACACTGCTGAGAACAAGACAAATGTTCTTGGTAGCCTGTTCTTAAATACAAGGTCTCCATTCATGGCAATCCACCTTTCAGCTCTGTGGAGTGCCCACTCTCAGAAAAAATCTCTAGGAATATTTGGAAAGATACAAAGGATTCCAAAAGAGGAAATATTTGTGCTGTTTAACTTATGAGAAACAAAAAAAATATAATAGATGTCTGACTACACAGAAGGTGCATTTTAGGTTATATGACAGTCTTTGCTGTATTATACTTTCTTATGGCAGTAAAACAAGAGCTGGTAATTAACTGAGAAGAGGAGTTTTTAACATGGGTGCAACTGCATCAAATTACATGAGATACATCTCTTCCATTTCTGTAAATGTTGCTTTGAGGAAAGCTGGGAGTGTGTGATGTACAAGGCACATACAGTTAGCCTGACACTTGGGATGCACTGAAGCAATTGCCTATGAGCTGCACAGATGGCCAGAACATATACAGTATGCTTTAGGTGTTCTGGATGCATTGCACTAATAGCATATACTCTGTGGTTGGTTATTCGGAACATTTACGTACTTGGCCAATGATCAAAGCTGTAACTACTGCTCAAGACAGGTCACTGGTATTCAGAAATCTTGGAGAAGTATTCTTCTCTCATTGGTCTTAAAGAAAGGATTAAGACAACCTGCCTGCCTTCCCCTTGCAGGTAGCATGGCATGGTTTTGCATAATAATAACCTATGGAATCTACCGCTGCAAGTCATATGGATGTGGAGACCAAATGTTTTTGAAGATTCAAAACAAATATGTGTGTTAACCACTGTCACGTGAACTCATTTTAATGTATTTTACATACTAGGCACTGACATTATTATATCAATATCTCCACTGAGAAATTCTAAAGGATACTCAAAATTGTCTCTCTCTCAGTGATTACAAGAGTACTCTAAGACACCTCTAGACTCAAATCATCATTCCCCTAGCTAAGTACTGAAAGTGATGATGGTGACTCTGATAAAATATTAATAACAATCCTTTGTAGTTAAAGCATAAAAGATTAAATTTTGAAAAAGAAATATTCAACCAAAAGGGTCCTTTGTTGTCTGTTCTCTGTGTAATACGGGAATAAATAGGGAATATTTCATGTGCAAGCACATGTGGTTCTCTTTTATGTTGCTCTAAACCTTTTAGAAATGGCCTCAGTTGGACATGACTTACTTAGGTGATTCACTTAATTCTTACAGAAGTTTGGGGGATAATATAGTCTAACATAATGCATATTGTTCATCAGTTGACTTGGTTAATTTGTTCCTGATTTATTTATAGCAAATAGAGAATGAGGATTAAAGTAGCTAGCACAGTAATTGAACTCAAGTCCTTTTCAAAACCCTTGTGAGAAAATCACTGCTGTACCTTTTATCTTTTGTGATATAATCTTTTATTATATCTCTGCTCCACTTCACAGTTCTTTATTAACTCCCTGTGCAACTATTTACTGTTCAGAATCACTTCAGGTGACTTTCTTACTACAAGCATCCTAGCAGTAATGAAAAAAAAAATGTCAAAGAAGGTTGTTGTTTCTGTAAGGCACTTTAAAGAAAGATACAGATGTAACCAACACATCCAACATCTTGTTAGAGAAATATTATTCACACAAAACAAGCACTTAAAAATGCCTAAATTAATTATGAGTCTGATACCTAAAATAAGGAAATTAATGAGACCAAAAAAAAGTGAAAGCATTTTCGTTATCTGTGATTCACCCCAGTTTGAGTTCACTATTTTTATTTAATCATAAAACTGTATTTAATTTTTTTTCCCCTTCTTAATTTAAAGAACACTACTGATTCTGAAGACTCGTGATTAAAAAAATTATTAGTTTTGTCATAAAGGTCAGTTCTTTAACTACTCCTGTAATTCAAAGACTGGGGCCATGATAATTTTCACAGAGTAATTTGCAGTTTAAGATAACCATCATTACACTAATGCTTTATTGGGCATCTTCACTTATGCTTCTTGGAATCAACATTGTTCAAATGTCACTGGTCACCTTTCCCTCTCCCATGGAAAAAAATCACCTTTAAAAAATTCCCAAGCTCACCTTTAATTTCACCCTTAATTTTTTGACATCCTCTTTGATGTCAAATACAATTAGAAACCTGAGAAGTTTATTAGTTGTTTTTCAGATCCAATCCTGTATGGGTCTGTGCATGCTTTACAGATTTTTAGTCCTTTAATGCCTATTGACAGACGTGCTTTGGGTGTTTGACATTCAGTAGGAAACACTTAGCTTTTTGCATATTGGGAAGAAAGGCTACATCTAATAATATACCACAGGACGAATCTTAATTGCTATCTATTTTATGTCTTTACTGAATATATATAAATCCCCATGCATAAATAAATCTATTAAAAGGTGACCTGTTAAATTTATCATTTAAAAAATAAAATTCTGCTGTCCCCTAGTCTTTGCTTTTTATGATCTTAGGCTAAGAGAAAATAATGCACCTGGGATTATGAATATCATAATTAACTTTTAAAAACAAAACACCTTAATAGATTGAAAACCGAACAGTTTCTCCAAGACGCTCAAGTGAATAACTATATAAACGTCTCAGTCTAAGGCCATCACTTGGAAAAAAGACCATTAATTTATGTGTTTACATATTTAGAACAGAAAAATTATCAGTTTATCTATACTGCAATATCATGTGGGCTGAACACTGAGAATATTTGAGGTGATAAATACACAGAATCTGAACTATTTTGAGGTATCTTGCTTAAAATCTCAGAAAAAAAAAACAGTGAAAAAAAGATTTTTTGACATTATTTTTTTATCTGTCCTTGGAATATATTTCCATTCTTTTCACACTGTTCTGTGTTGTAAGTAACGTTTATGTGTTTAGTATTTGTTACCAATTAAAACAGATTTTTGTAACACAGACTAGGAAACAGGTTTTTTTTTTAACATAGACGTAAACCTGCACTTAGAATCGAAGGTAAAGGTTGGAAGGAAGATTATCAAGTCTAACCCCCCTGCCAAAGTAGGATCACCCAGGGTAGGCCACACAAGAACAGATCCAAGCAGGTTTTGAATGTCTCTAGAGAAGGAGACTCAACAACCTCTCTGGGCAGCCTGTTCCAGGCTCTGTCAATCTCACAATAAATAAGGTTTTCCTCACATTGAGGTGGAACTTCCTGTGTTCCAGTTTATGACCATTACCTCTTGTCCTATCACAGGGCACAACTGAAAAGAGACTGGCCCCTTCTACTTGATACCCATCCTTCAGATATTTGTAAACATTAATAAAACCCCCTCTCTCTCTACTCTTTTCCTGGATAAACAGCCCCAAGGCTCTCAGCCTTTCCTCTTAAGAGAGATGTTCCTGTTTCTTAATCATCCTCATAGCCTCTGTTGGATTCTCTCTAATATTTCCCTGTTGTTCTTGAACTGGGGAACCCCAAAACTGGACACAATACTGCAGATGTGGTGTCACAAAGGAGAACCTCCCTTGGCCTGCTGGACACCCCAGGATAACACTGGGCTTCTTGGCCACAAAGGCACATTGCTGTCCCAGGGATAACATTGTCCACCAGGACTCCAAGGTCCTTCACCATGCAGCTGCTTTCCAGCAGGTCAATTATTTATTATATCTCTACTTATTTATCTCTGTATTCATGCATTTTTCAGTTATAATGAAAGGCTGAAGAAACATTTCATTTGAGTCTTTATCCTGGCCCAGATTTGTTCATAACAAAAAGTAGGGAACTCAAACCTTAAAATTCAGAAGACCTAGAATACTGGTTTTCCCACTTGTAGATTAGTGCTAAATATTCCTAGTCTTTTTTATTTCCCCTCAGACACATTTATTATGCCTCTTTAATAATTGATAAAACACCTTAGAAACCTATCTTTACTGATCTAACCTAGATCAGAGCAGTCAAATACATGTATTGTGTAGTTTGAAAGGCTACATGAAAGCAGATGGAGAAATCAAAATTGAAATACTCACAGAGACAACCAAATTTCTCACAGAACATTTCTCATAGATCAAATATTTTTTTTACTCAAAAGTAGAAAAGGAAAAAAATTTGTTATTTAATCCCCTTGTCTTTATATTCTATGTGGCTCACTGTATTTTTGTCTCTTTGCCAGTGAAATGTTAGAGTCTCTTTCTCTGCCACTTTTGGTTTTCTTTTACTGCATACTACCTGAGGCCAAACCTATCTCCAGACAAATAAGAAGAGGCAATGTTTCATGATACTAAAATATGGTTGAAGCCTTCCAGTTTACCTGGCAAATATGTTAGTGGAAGGCTGGGTGACAGTGATCTGAGGGTGTGTGTACATGTTTTACAAGGGAAAGAGGAGATGTGGCAAAGTAGCAGGATCCTGTCTTTCTTCCACAATAAAGCAGGAGGCAATTCTGATACTGTCCAATTCATTTGATCAAGGTGTTTGCTGGAAATGGCTGATGTCTTACCCATATATTGCATAACATGAACACTTGCTGTCTGTATTTGTCAGAAATATTATTCTGAGTTTTCACAGTGCAGCGTGAGTTCTTTTCTAAAACAACTGACCTAGGTCTACAAAGTAAATGGTGACATTTTACTCAAAGTTTTGCTTGTGGACTCTCACTAATTTTGTTTTTCATTAAGTAACAAATATTATTTCAAAACATATTTTGGAATGGGAGGTGAAAAAAGTCCACATAAAATGTTATAAGTCAGTGTAACTAAAGTCCTTTGTGTCAGGAAAGTGATCAGACAAAACAAAACAAAAAAAACCCAAAACAAACAAAACAAACAAACAACCAAAAAACCCAGCAATATCGTAGTCTTAATTTTAAAATACCTACAGTTAAGTAATGGCACAGATTATATTCAGGAAGTGTCATAATCCAGGATACATTAAACTTGAACAAGAGAAATTAAAAATTATATAAATAAATATATATATAAATAAAAATCCCACAGTGGTTGTGAAAAAAAAAATCATGTTTTGTCGCCATTTTTGTTACCTTTTATTATTTGAAAAGAATAAGTAACAGTAAATTCTTCCTACCACTAGAAGACTGTTAGATGTTTTGAAAGAAGAAGTGTTCTATATTCAGTTCTAAAAATTGTCATTAACTTTTAACTTTTCTGTTAGTAATAAGGAAAATAATAAATAACAGTCTGAGGGAAAAGACTTAAAAGACATCCTGCAATATATCCACCACAGAGTCAGTTGTGTTGATTATTAATTACTATACAGTTGTGTTGATTATTAATTATTATAATGGCTATTATTTGCTTTCACTTAGATATTAATTTAGTTAAAATAAGTCTCCCTCCTTCCGTGCAAAATATATTTATTTTGTTGTTAGTAGAAATGTAATACAGCATTGAATATTGAAAGCATTCAGTGAAAGCTAGTCATGGAGTTGATTGTGAATATATGCAGATATAATAGATTAATAATGAACACGAAGAGCTTGGAATTCAGCCACCAAAATCCATCTGCAGAGCATTAATTTAGTTCCTAAAGAGGAAACCTGGGAACTCCTACCAAGAGGGAGTCAGATGATTCTGTGTGAATGAAGACAATTGACAAATGACTGATTGTGTTGTCCTTGAAAGGAAGGATTTACAGCTCTATTATACAGCTTCAAGATATCAAGAATTAAAAGTTTATCTTGTGAATTAAATTTGAATGTTTCTTTAGGTGCAGTTGCATGCAGGAAGCTGCTGTTGAGCTCAGATAATTTAGATGTTTGTAAATAAAAGACTTGCCATTTCTAGCTGTTCTTTTTCTGTCCCTGTTCTTTTGGCTAAATACCTTCAGGGCTGTGCCACTGGCGACTTCTCTCTGCTACTATGAACCAGGTTCCTTGAAGTGTGCCCCAGGCAGGTCTTCAACAGCAGCATCCACATAGGTTCCCAGCAAGAGCTATTTTGGATGGTGGCATCTGTGTATTACAGACTAGAACAGTGCTTGTGCAGAATCCTTATTTATCTTAAGTCTCGGGAAATTAGAAGGGAATAAGCCATTAACTTAAGTAATTAATTTCACTTTTACAGAATCTCCAGATACCGTTGAAGTATCAAGGTCACAGGCTCTTGTCCTGCTGGGAGACTTCAACCATCCTGACATTTGCTGGCAAAGTAGTACAGCCAGCAGTAGACAATCCAGGAGGCTCCTGGAGTGCCTTGATGACAACTTCCTGATGCAGAAAGTAGACACCCCCATCAGAGGGGAAGCAATACTTGATCTAGTAATTACCAATGGAAATGAGCTCATTAGGGATCTCAAGATTGGAGGCAGCC
>JANHGL010005797.1:0-22533 GCA_024611195.1 Ceyx melanurus | reverse complement strand
TGCCTCTCCATCCCCTCGCCGCACGCAGCGTGGAGTTGTTGCGCGGAGTTTCTCACGCAACCGTAGCCTGCGGGTGTCAAGCGCCCCGCGAGGGTGAAAGGAGAGGGAGCGGGGCCCAGGTCCGCCGCTGTGCCTGTGTGTGTTTTGCTTAGAGAGGGCAGGGGACTGAAACGTCGCCTGATGCACTTGTAAATATCTCGAGCGTCTCACCGAGGGTCGTCTTGTCTGTTTTGTGCAGCAGTCGCTAGGAAAGAAGAAAGAGGATTTTCTTGGCGTTTCCTTCGATTGCATATTAGCGTGAAACACACCAGAATCTCTCGTAAATTATTTAAGAAAATTAAATAAAATGGTCAAGGCTTGTTCCATGTGTTAAAATATGTTGAGTAGCAATATTAACGCTGCTGTTCTAGTTTAGAAAACATCTTCCATTTGGAAAAAAAAAAAAGAAAAAAAAAAGAAAAAGGTAGTATAAATAGAGACAATGTCCCTGATAAATTTTCCAGGTGTTATCTATTGTCAGAGCAACTTTAGCATTCTTATGAAAATACTAAATGCATCAGATTCAAATAAATTTTAACTGGTTTTAGTTTTATGTGCTTATGAATTCAGTTCAACACAATTTGTAACAGCTCTTGAGACCCCAGTAATAGGTGAAAGTGATTTGTCTTTCATAGATGGCAACCCCCAGCAGGGATGACTAAGCCTTCAGCAAGGTGTAGTTTGGAAATGCTCAAGGGAGTCCCTAGTTTTTTCCATATGGCTGGGTCCAGCTGAGTCTCTTCATCCCTGGGGTCTCTGCTGTACAATCTCTGCAAGAGGCTTACTGTCTCTTTTTGCCTGTTACCAAGAGGACAAATTCTGTTCACAGAAACACGATTCTAGATCTGAGTTAATCTGCTGAAGTGGAAGCCAGTAAAGTTGCCCTTGACTTCTCTTACTGTATAATGTGAGCCACAATAAAAATCGCTAAAAAGTTACACACCAACAAAAAACTTCTATTTTTCCATCCATTTGTTTAGATGGTGTCCAGTAACTATGACTGCTGCACTGGTCTCAGATGCTGATAATGACATCTTAGGTTTTATAGAAATGCAAAAATGCTCCCAATTTTTTAGGTTGACGCAGGAAGGAGGGTTCAGTGACTGTAAGAAGAATGCATCAGCTTCCATGAACAAACGCTTTTCACTCTTTTTTTTTCCCCCTCTTTTATTGTTTTAGGTCTTTACAAAGGATTTAGAAAGGATTTTGCAATTTTATAGCAAGCAACATAAAAAATACTTAATCTAGCATATTGCTTTCATGCTTCTACTAAAATCCTTTATCTTATAACTCCAGGCAGACGAAAAAAAAAAAAAAAGAAAATACAAATGTTACCCATTCAGTATTTTTCATTATTTGTTTCAAGTACCATCAGTCCTGCCTAGTGCTGCAGAAGGCACAAAGAGAATATAGTAATTCTCAGAAATGAATCAATTCTTAAAGTGTTAAGCATTGTTAAACTACTCTATGCAGAGCTGATTCAAAATCTAAACTGGTCTTAATGTACTTTATTTTCAAAGAGAAGTAGACTAAGTACAAGCAAGATCAATTTTTATTCCTATTTGGGGGGTTCATTGATTTTTAGCATGCCCACCTTTGAAGCATACCTTTCATTCATTCAGATTGATTTTTGTGAGTGTCTTGCCTGCCAGCACATTGAAACTCTCTCAAAGAGAGAGTGATTTAAACTCTTCAATGGGAGTGCTCCCAATGTCTGAAATTGTCTGAGAACGGGGCCGCCTTCTGTCAGACATGGTAGAGTGTCAGTTTTGGAGAATGAACCTTGCCTCTGTTGCCTACAGAATTAGTTCTAAGCCACTCACAAAGTTATGAGGGAAATTATTCCCACAGAGGAGGAAACTGGGGAAAAATTATAATATAAGCAATTAGAAACATTCATTGTTGGAAGAGAAAAAATATTGTTACAGCCATTTCAGAAAATACTGACAGCAGCTAAAAGTAGCTTTCTGTTCTTCAGACTTTTTTGTACAGCATTCCACCCTTTGGAGGGTAATCCAAGAGGGCACTAAAAAAACCAACCCAAAACCTAAGAAGATCAGAACTATTAGCATAAGGAGATCAAATTCAGTAATAGGTAACGCCTTCAGACCAGGATCCAGAATATTAAAATAGAAAAAGCTGCTACTCACAGTTGAGATTGGTAACAGTGACTACCTCTGTGCACAAAGCTTTGTGCTGTGTACGTACGAGTGAGCTCAGTGAAAACAGCTTTATAAGCATCACCATAGCTTTATAAGCACAATATGCCTGAAAGATACTGATCCAAATAACTCATCAATTTGTAAATAACTGAAAATCAATGCTGTGATAGAAAAATGGACAACAGACGTATATCAAGAAAAAGCAGTAAAAACTATTCTACTTCCCTTCTTTGACATGGTAACCAGATTCTTGGTAAGAGGAAAGTATGATAGATTGTGATATTAGCAGATAATTTGCCACCATGCACATTAATATTCTTCTAAGCAATCTACTTAGATATAGTAAAATTGTAATTGTTGGAATGTGGACACTTTACCAAGTTGAAAAACCCAAACCCTATTTCAGTGTATAGTTGGTGGTCAGTCTATGAACATATAGAAAGTAGACTCTTTTAAAAAGCTGTTGAGACTGTTATGCCACCGAATGATTCCATTAGTGAGTGAAAATTAAGCAGAATTATTAACAGATGAGATCGGAATGTAAGGAGATTGCAAATCAGAACAATAATGCAAAATTATTTTTGTAAACTGGAGAAAACTCACAGGATTAGTTAGAGAAGACAATAAATGAAAGAATATTTTATGAAATAAATTCTTAAAGAAGACATGAACGTAATATTTCATTCAGAAAAGAAATTCAAATGTATAAATGCAAAATGACTAGCTAGGCAGCAGCACTCCAGAGAGTAATGAGATGAAAATGTATCATCTTAAATTTATGATAAAGGAGATTACATTACAAAAAGGCAAGCATCATTCTGATAAGTTATATATTACATAAAGGAGTAAGCATTTAAGAATGCTTATTCCTAAAGCTTTATAAAATCCTTTGTTAACTTTTTTTTGGTAGAATAAAGTACCATTAATCAATACTCATTATCAAATAAAGATATATGGCTGTGTGTATAAGGTGCTTATTATTTATTATTACATATTTATAATTGAGGATCATCTATCACTTTCAGTCAGAATTGTGCATGGAAGTGGAGTAACACAACAAAAATAAGATCACAATCCCTTGACTTTCTTTTAAGTAGACGTGATGTGTGAAAGGTAGAGGGAAAGTCGTACATTTGGGTTTTTAAACTGGCAACTAAATTGTTTTGTCTGTTAATCTACTGTGAAGTTCATTGGCTATTTACCTGTAATGCAGAGACAATGCTAGTGTTCAGATCAGAACAGAGGAAAATTGTGCCATGATCAGTACCAAACAACTCACAAGAAGAAGCTGACCAACAAGCAAAAATCACATAAACAATACAAGAGTCATGAGGAAATTATTAATAAAAGTGTAAAAGAAAAAGGTTGCTGGAGAAAAATACAGACATACAGTGACAACAAAAATGCATGAACTCTCAACAGAAGAATGGGGAAATAACTTACAGCACTGCTGCATGCTTTTCCTTAAGAATTTTTTACAACACAGACACAACGGGATAGGTGCAACCCACTGGAAACCATGGATAATATTATTTAAATAGTATTCTGCTTATAATCGTTCTGAACATTTACTTCTTTTGACAGTGTCATTGAATGAATCTGAACCTGTATTTTCTGAGCTTTGACTGTTAACGGCACTTCAGAGTGGACTACAGCCTAAAGATCAGCTTGGAAATTGTAAGTATACCCACACAGCATTTTAGGTCAAAAAAGATTTTATTTAGTTGCTATCTATCTTCTCTAGTTGTTAGTTAATCAAATTTAGAACAGGTCTGAAATACCTCCAAATTAAATACATGATTAAAGCAAACTTTAGCTGGCATCAGGAAGTGGGTATAGGGCCATGTCTGTGTTTGTACAACTTCTCCAAGGGAGCTAAGGATCAAACTTCTTGACTTCTTTGAAACAACACCCATAATAAACATTACAACTGGTAGTAAATATTTCAGAAATGTATCCTTACATCTAAAGCTGAGTGACCTGAGGTTTATCCAATATCAAAGAGACACTATCAAATTTTTAAGGTCATGGATTTCACACTATAAAACCTTTAGGCTCCTGTGGAGCCATCTAGAGCCTCACAATGCCTTAACATAAACTATGTTTGGAAATTTATTTGAAAAATTTCCTGGGTTTTAGGAGCTGAAAATTAGAACTTTGAATAACTCCATTATCATTCTAATAGAATAGAGTGGATTTATTTCAGTTTCTCAAATAAGTAGAACTTCAAGTACTCTGTGCATATTTGTTTTATAGCAAGACTCTAATTCGAATTTACTCCTTTATGAAAAATATTTACAATACCTCATGACTAGGTCTGGAAAAATCTAGGGAGGGAGCAAATGGAAGTGTCTGAGCTGGGTAAACAGTCATATTGCACAACCCAGGCTATTCACACTGCTTCATTCAGCTTCACTTATGCTTAGATTTCAAATGCAACATGGGATTAATTCAAGATACCTAGGCTAAATTTTATTATGCTTCTTAGTAAATTAAGGAGCTATATGAAAGGCTGTCCAACCAGCAATAGTTGTGTGATGCTATATAAATTGATAAATCTACATAATATATATTAAGAAAACTAATTTCCAAAGAATAAACAATCAGGATACTGAAACTTAAAGGGAGAATGCAAGAAGTGCTTCAGTAGATAAAACCAGCAGAAGATAAAGTAGTCTAACATTACCAGTTTTTTCCATAAATTCTTACACAAAAGATAAAACAATTAATTTAAACATTTTCCTGAACCACAGATATTGGTGTTTTATAGTCAGTATTTATTATAATGTATCTTTATCTACCAGAAAAAGTCTCATAATTTGTACTAGCAAAGTCTTTGACCCTTACCAGTGACCTCTCAGGTGCTATCAAATGTAGAAAATCTGATAGCTGTTGTATGTTCGATACTCCAATGACATAGATTAATGTACACACTATATTAGTTATCTTGCATGGGATGGCACAAAAGACCTCATCCACCTCTTGCAGTTTAATAACTGTATCATTTCAACTAAAAAAAAAATACACTTCTGTAATTTATGTGAAACTTGTATTTGAGAATCCTAACTCCCAATTTAGTGTGCTCAAACTCTTAGGAATTCATTACACTTCAGTATAAAAGGGATTATTCAAATTTTCAAGCCTGACATTTTGCATGAGACAGACCACTGAAGCTGATATTTCTGCATGAAGGCTGATTTGTGCCAAGATAATCATACCCTTGCAGGGTGGAGGATGTAGTATCTTGCCATCAAAAGTAACCAGGAAAACTGAAATCTTTAAACAATTTGGTTTTGGCTTCATTTTGGCTATTTACAAACACAAACGTAATTTTCACATCAAGCACAGTCATGCTACTTTATGTGCATTTGTTTCAGTGTTAATGTTTGGCCTTTAAGTTAGATTGCTATTTTCCTTCCCTGGGGATTGCCATCTTGATGTAGTTATAAATAGAGAACATATTCTTTCTCACAACTTTCATCTTGTCAGTCTTCCTCTGTTGTAACTGAATCTAAGGATAAAATGGTATTACTTCTTGAGATTAACCGTAACCTGTTCCATCAGTGCGACTTTCCATCACTGTCATCTAGGAGCAAAGGTAGAACACTTATACTTGGCACAAGGGAATAAACTATAACTGATTTTTTCACCCTTTCGTAATGACCTTTGCAAGTATTCTCCAGCTTCTCTTCAAGACTTATGTACAAACCTATCTGTCCCACTGTGATTGGTAAGGATTTGCCCATGTTCACCTCATGGTTGTTAATATCACTGAAGATTTTGGAAAAAATAGATTTTAGATTTTATTTAGGTTTTCCTTCCCTTTCAGGTTTCATGTCAAATGGATGAATTTGATGGTACTACAAAAGGTACTTTTTTTCTGCAATTTTACATTGAGATGGCTGGTTCTCTTTATAAAATTTGTTGGTTTTTTTTCAAAGTGGGAAATATTGTGAAAAAGCATGGTCTGTCTTTCTGTAATTCCCCTTTGCCTCTCTGTGAGTGAAAATTGAGTCAGTTCATTGTTAACCCTTCTGCTGACCATACCAAGAAAATCAGAGCTTGCACTGCTTTCTATCATCTCTCTGAACAGTCTATTAATATTTTATTCTTTTTAAAAAAGAAGTATATTTTTAGATCTTCCAGGATATATTTCAGTTGAAATCTCTCTATCCACTGATCTTGCTGTAACCTAACATGGACTGGACATTTCTGTATTTGGTGTTTGTAGATGCTATATCTTGTGAGAGGAGAGAATAAGGTTGGGTTTGTGGAGGGGCTTTTCTGGAGAAAAAATGGGGGAGAGGCTGCTTGTAAAATGTCTGAGTTGATCTCCTAAAACTTTTCTGGCACTTTTCCTGGAAGAAAAAAATTATTATAACCTGCTTTTGTCTAAGCATACAAAATCTTTCCAGCATGTATTATTTTTATTATGTATGCACTCTTTATATTTGTCTCTTTATCAGCGCATGAAATGGGATAATGTATTTAATTGTATCCGATCAGGATTTAGCATTTAGGTCTTATGAAAAAATTGTGTGTTTATAAGAGAAAGGATCAAAGACTTTATTTATTTTTTTTTCTGCTGTTTCCCCTTGATTATACCTGCTGGATAGAAGTGAAGACATTAGAAAGCAAAGACTACAGAGAAGTAGGGCAGAAATGCATACCTTCATTTCCCAATGGAAAGGGCAGAAGTCATGATTTGTATTTCTCAGTTGTAACATTTTTCACTATGCAAATTGCTGTTGCTAACAGCATATGCTAACGGTATGGAGTAGAAGTTTCACTGCAGACCTTTAGAATACTACCTATTGAAAGATATTTAGTCTCTCTGTATTCTGTAGCAAGTTTTTTCCACAGCTGCAGTAAGAACTGTGAAGCTAATTCTAAGAAAACAGAGTACTGTGAAGATTAAAAGAGACAAGGAATTTTTTTTCAGATGAACAGTTCTCTCACTGAAAAATAGAGTTTCTGATCAACAAATGGTATTTGGGAATTCAAGATTATTTTATAAGCAGTGTTGACTGAAATAACAAGTGATACTTTATTTTAGTTGAAATTTTCTTTTTTATGTCCTCAAACCTAACAATTTTTATTTTTCATTTGGAATTAAGATTGGCTGCCTGATTTATTTATTTATTTTAAAATATTATTTGTTATAGAAAATAATCAGAAAGGAAAATGTCCTGACCTACACTTAACTCAAATTTTCTTCTGAAATATCTTCTCTGGTTTTGCTATAGTGGCGGAGTTTAAAAATAATTACTTAGATACATCCAGTCTCCTGTTTCCTGAGGCATCTATAAGCAGAATCTTTGGATAATACTTGGGATAAGTATGTAAAGAGCTAAGTTTTTAACATTTTGATGGTGGGACCCTGTTACAGCCATTTAGGGTGAATGTCAGAAATTGATAAAAGATCTTCAGCAGAAGGAAAAAAATCACTGCAGAGAATTCTGTGATTATAGTTTAATTTTCCACTAGTATGGAGAAGAACTAGATATTCCTGAATGCAATAGGCATCAGATTTCATCATCAGAGTATTCCTGAGCCACCAAGCAGTGGTTTAGATTTGTTTGCTATTTTAAGAAATATTTCTGGAAAAAATGGTTGTAGAATGTAACACCAGATTGACTGATCAATTCTTCTAAAACTCAAATAAAAAGAAACAAGAACAACTACATAACATCATTTGACATATTCAGGAACTAGTTTATGAGCCCAGCTGATCTGAGATCTTTGATTCATTAAAGAAAAGAAGGCTTGTAAAAGTTTCAAGTGAAGAGCTTAATTTTGATCTGTATTCCAAGCATGAGCAAAGACAGTGGTTTCAGATCCAACTTATGAATAAGCAACTCAAAAAAAAAAAAAAAAGAGATTAAAGTAGATGTGTCAAGACTTAATATGTTTTATAATTCTGGTAAATGCTGGTACAAGCTTTACCTCAGAGAAAAGGGTAACACAGGTGTGACACTAGACATTTAGGTACATATAAGAATTTAGGATATGAAGAAAACAACCAGAATGATTATGGAACTACAGTTCACTGTGAAGGAAAAAAGCAGATATGATTGAAAGATACATTGGGAAAGGTCAGTTGAAAAAAATTCTTATGCTCATTGGCTGAGCAAGATTATCAGACTATTTCTGTTAACTTACTTCTAAGGATAAATTGCAGGTGTACCTAAAGGATAATTATTTTTTTTTCCCAAGTGGATTACAAGTAATTTTGGAAATTTGGAATAAGAAAATGAAGATTATTTCACCCGTTTGAAATAACAAGTTGGGATTTTTTGTTGTTTTGTTTTGTTTTGTTTTTGCTTTTGTTTGGTTTTTGTGGGTTTTTTTGGTTTTTGTTTTTTAAGCTGGGAACAGTCTTTAAATAAACTTTTTCCACCTTTCAAAGACTAAGATACTTGTATAACACTAAACATAGGAATATTTTTGTTGAAATCACAGAGTCCACTTTATATGTGGAAAATATAGACTAATATGATTCCTCTCATGCAGGATTAGATATCTTGGAATAATTTCATAATTTGAAATAATTGAATGTCCTGATAACAAGGATACTATTCACCAGAATTCAGTTATGCAAAACAATGTCTCATCTGAAATATATCACTTCCACTAGTCCAGTGAGCCTGATAGTAATGTAGAATATTAATTCAATTAATTGAATTAATTAATTAATTAGATCCTCAGAATAAAAGGCTCCTCTTCTGTGTCTTATGCTAACATCCACAGAATCATAAATGTCCTGAAATTGTCTTTCTAACAAGTATGAAATTCATGTAAAATACAAAAGAGGAGTTTAACCACTTGGAAAGAAATACTTCAGGTAAGCAAGTACAGTTTAACCACACAGTTTGCAAAGAAATTCATGTCCATGGTGTAAGTGCAGCATACTTCTTTGTCCCATAGAGGAATGTCTTTATTAACACAGTGATGAGGAATGAAAAGAACTTCACATCTACATTTGAAACAGGAAGAAAGTTCTATGAAATACAAAGTATTTTTTTACTGTGTATAAACAGCAAATTAAACACTGAAAAGTATTTGTTCCTCTACTAGCATTTTTAACTGTTTTTGTGAATGATTTCTTCAGAACCAGTTTTTCAACATCTACAAAAACAGTAATTCCTTTTATCAGGACTTAGCTTATTAGAACAAGAAAGAGACAAACTTGAGAAATTATTTTCAAACTGCTAAAACTCCTGGATTATTTCAGCCTGGAAACTCCATTTTACCACCTCTCACACTCTCATTTTGCAACCTCAGCCATACTAAATAATTTCCTCAAGCTAATAAATGCTGAATTTATATGGCAGTCTTCACCTTGATCCTCATCTCAGTACGGTAACTGCTGCTTTTGCAGAGGCCTGCTGGGTTGTTGTGGTTTCTCTATCCTACTGTGGGTTTTATGTATTTAAACGTGCTGGTTTCTTGTATTATTAAAGTCTCTCATTGGGGCAATATTATTGTACAGGAGGGTTGATTTAAAGAGAAGCTTTTCTGAACACACAAATTCACTGTAAGTAGCCAGCAGAAGGCAGAAGAAAATATTCAACACTTTGTTGTCAATTTGGATGCAATACTCTGATCATCTGTCTAGCCCAGAAAACCTCAGTGGGACCCATGAATTATAGATCATCAGTACAGAGGTTAACAGCTGGGAAAAAATACATACTTAAAATCAGAAGTATCTGAATCATCTTTTTTTTTTGTTTTGGTTTGGTTTGGTTTTGTTTGGGTTTTTTTTGTGGGTTTTTTTGTTGTTGTTTTGTTTTGTTTTGTTTTTTTCTGTTCAGAGCACAGGCAAAATTTCCAGTGCCTCTGTTACTTCAGTCCTTGAGGTATATGTATAGTGATAATAAAAGCAGAGACATTCTCCACAGGGCTCTGCTTCCTTCAGTACACAAAATGAATGGCATTTAGTTTATAAACAGTCTTTTGCATTTCCCATATTATTCATTGTGCAGTTGGGGTATTTCTCAGCCCTCACATTGTTTTTTGTATTTACACAAATCATACCCTGTGCTGAAAACAAAATGGTGATTTTAATCCTGAGTTTTTTGCATAATGCTTGTCACTTTAGCATCTGATGTGCTTCATAAATATTTACAACAACATGGGAAGCTGTTCATTAATCATCATTTTTTATTCACAAAGAAATTAAGGACTGAAGTTTCCACTAAATCTTAGGTGCCTAGCTTGAGATACCTATTACCTGAACTTTTAGTTGTTAGCATTAGACACTTCTGCTTCACATTGTCTGTACTTGATTGCAGTTCCAAACAAGACCTCAGCCTCTCTTTCGTTTTAGAGGTTCAGAATCTCAGTGAACAAGGTTTGTAGCAATCCAGTGCTGTCTGAAGGATAAAAAACAATTTTTAAATGATTTACCATGTCTGATTCCCATCCAGATTCAGACAGAAGAAGATATATATTCTTGGCATACCTCTGACAAAGACTACTCCCACCAAGACTGAAATTCAAGACGACTCTTCAAATCATGGATGACAAAGTTTTTCAGAAGAGATCAAGCCTTACTGCTCCACCCCCCTCATAAAAAGCAATCAGAGGGGAGGGAGGAGATGAAAAAAAAAGAAAAAAAAGAAAAAGCCAAAATCCTGAACTACTTTGAAGCTGCTCCTAAAAATGAAGTGTGAAATAGACCCATAGAGTTTTTATGGTGGCTGGAGTCTGGCAAAAGTTTATATAGCAGTGTAAAGAAGACCTTGTAATGATGGATGATACCACTAGCCCTGCCTGTAATATAAAAAATATAGTCACTGTTTGCTTCTTCTTATAAAGGCAGCTCTTTTTCTTTCTCAGAAACTTCAACGTGCTATTCCTCAACTATTCATTCCTATGGAGAAGTGACCTGCCTTGTTCTGTCTTCATTCCCTGCTGTTTTCCTTCTACAATCTGCCCTGGCAGAGGACTGTGGGTACAGCTGAGAGGGCAAAAGGGCATCAAATTGCTGAACGGAAGTAATTAAACTTCAGGTGAAAGAGGATGTATAGCATAAAACAGATCATTGCTTTTGCTTATAAATATAGATTATCCATTTTTCTTCTGGTTTCAAAACCAAGTCCTCAACTGTTGTGACTGATAAGCAGGGAGTGATGTTAGGACAGAACAAAAATAAGAACTAAATAACTGGAAGAAGATAAGGAAGAGTTACCAAAGAGGCAACTGGAGGAGGAGATGGGCCTTTTTTTTTTTTTTTTATATCAGGTTTTCCAGCAGAAAAAAAACCCAAACCCAAACATATTAACTGATTGCTCAGCTGAGGAACTGAGTAGCATGAAGGGAGAAAAGAGTTGAGCAGTTGTTGTCCTAAGTGTTGTGCAGTTATAGGAGGCACACAGGATACACTGCTTGTGTCCACTAGATTTGGCCTTTACAGTTACACTTCATACTGCTCATTTCAAACAAACCAAAGTCAGCAAATGATGTGCTTAATTTTTATTCTTTGCTTAATAAAGATTTTGTGCAACACTGAATAACTATTATACAACATACTTCTATTTCTCATACTTAAATGTACTGCCTGTCTGCCTGGCTTAACAGGAGCGTTTCAGGGTTCTTACACAAAAGGATGTAAACTCATGATAAAGTCAATTCTTTACCTCACTGAAGCCAGTGGTTAAACTCTTGTATTTAATGGGAAAGGGATTTCATCAGAGTATTTAGCTTAATTTCTAGCTGTTGTTTATATTCATGTGTATTTCAGACATTTCACTAGTACAGAAATGTCCTATAATTCCGTAGTAGTAAATTTTTCACACCCTCATTCTTTTTTTTAATTGAAACTTTAAGTAACTACATTAGCGCCATAAAGTAAAATGAAATTAAATAAAAATTATGCATAAAAAGTAATACTAAAACATGGAAAAATACAAAAACATTTTAATAATTTTAAGACCTCATGAAGGCCACAACATAGTTTTCAGCCAAAATACTTCTAAAACTGGCAGCCACAAGAACCCTGGAACACCCATGTGGAAACATGTTTTTAATTTTGGAGTAAATATTTTTTCCTCATACATAGCAGTCTTTCCTTTAAATAGTATAAGACAGCCCAAAATAGAGAGGAAGCTAAGCATTTTTGTTGTGCAATTAAAAAATGAATTATACATAGCTATAAACAAAGTCACATCTGAAAAGTTTTGAAGAATGGCATCCTGAGGTGCATTAAGAAAAATGTGTCCAAGCAGGTGTAGGAAGGTTCTCATCCCCATCTACTCTGCCCTTGTGAGACCACACCTAGAATACTGTGTCCAGTTTTGGGCTCCCCAGTGTAAGAGGGATCTACTGGAAAAAAGTCCAATGGATGCTATGAGGATGATTAAGGGACTTGGGCATCTCCCCTGTGAAGAAAGACTGAGGGATCTGGGGCTGTTTAGTCTTGAGAAGACTGGGAGGGGACCTTATTAATGTCTACAAATATCTGAAAGATGGGTGTCAAATAGAGGGAGCCAGCCTCTTCTCTGTAGTGCCCAGCAATAGGACAAGGAACAGTGGGTATAAACTGGAGCATAGAAGGTTCCACCTCAGCATAATAGGAACTGGCTGCCCAGAGAGGTTGTGGAACCACCTTCTCTGGAGACTTTAAAAACCCATCTGGATGTGTTCCTATGTGACATGCCCTGGGTGATCCTGCTTTTGGCAGGACGGCAGGACTTGATCTCTAGAGGTCCCTTCCAATTCCTAACATTCTATGATTCTGTGAAACACTTAAAAGAACAGCACCTATTTCACACATTTCTTCCTGTCATTAATCTTTTGTACTCTGTACATCTTGAGTATGAAAGACATCTCCCTGTCTTCTCACAGCCCTGAAAACTGGCATTTTCTATCCATGCAACAAGCAGAGAAAATAATTCAGTTTTATCATAAAGCAGCAATACCATTTGCTGAATATTATTTTTAATCTTTCAAATGATCTGATTTCTATTCTATGCTTTTCCTAGAGGCAAAATGGTGGGCTTCTTATATGTTTTCTCTGTTCAGCTGCATGTGGGGTGTTATGATGCTTTATGTGGTAAAAATGTATGGTCACAAGTTTCCCAACCATATGCCAGAAGAAGTTCAGAGAAAGTTAACAATAGTGATCAATAGTGTGAAAAATTGTACACAGACATTGAAAAGATTGCCTACGTAAAAAACAGTGCATAAAACGCCTATAATCAAGTAGAAAAAAATAATGAGTAGTATGAAGTATTAGAAAATAGCATATTCAACTGAAGTTGAAGTTGACAGATTAAAAATCAATAAGTATTTTTGTATAGTACATAATTATTCACCATCACTGTTAGTCACAGAGAGTTTCAAGGACATGCAAGACTGAAATCTCTTCACATATTTACATATATATTTCAACATTGTCCAGAATAAAATTTAACATCATAATTTTGGAAGACATTTTATATTCCTGGCTCAGTATCTCTAAATATAGATCACATGAGAATGCTTCACTTAGATTTGCCTTCAACAGAATTTTGCTGAACATTTTTATCAGTAAATAAAATGGGGCAGTGATGAAGACAAAATAATGGTCTAAACTCTCAGTCTAATCCACAGAGTGTTTGTCAATAGATGTGTTGCCAGGATGTTATGTGACAGAAAGCTGAGGAGCACAGAGGCACCACAGTAGGGTTGCAGAGGGAACCCCAATAACCTAAACAGAGAAGCAAGCCCCAGCCCCACAAGGGCTGTCCCAGGTGACTGTCAACTACTGGGCAGGGAAGACACCCATTGCGATGAGTCAGTGGAAGGGTGTCTCCAGAGCACTGTTGGATTGAGAGTTACTGCCTGTGGTTCTCATTATGGGATACAGGGAAGGGCATTTGGGGATTGTACCAGACAGTGTACAAAGGTATGTTTAGGATAATGAGTACAATTAGATGTTTAGGGGAAAGATTAAAGGTGTGCCTTTCGTGGGTGGGTATCTCAGTGTGTTATTGCTATTGAATAACAAGCCAGTCTCAGTAGTGGATAGGGTTAAGAGGCTTGGGAACCTGGTATTGGAGTGTCCACAAGTCTGAGCTGGATACTGGAGGAACAAGAAGGTTTGAGTTGGAGAGACTGGATTAGGGTCAGCTACCAGTGAGGTCTTTAGTCTAGAGCAGCTACCAAGAAGACTCATTTGTATCTGTGTGCTTGTGAGGCAACTGCTAAGCAGTCCGATACTGACTGGAGGTGGGATATGGAGCAGTGGCAATTTTACCTCTGCTGTGGTGTTTAGAGACCACTAACAGGTTCAACAATAGATTTCACAAAGGCAGTATAAAATTAAAAATAAAAATAGCTTTCTCCCATTATGTTCTGTATAAATACTGACCAACAAGTAAAACATGCTGTTGATCATAATGACTGCATTCTGCTTGTACTGCATTTTCCAATTACTTATGCTGAATTGTCCTTGGACATTACTGCTTTTTATAACATCTTTAGTTTCAAAATATCCTACTAACATGAAAAATACTATCATTGTTTATTAAAAGAAACCTCTATTTACCTCTTAATGTTGCTTTTATTTATGATCACTGTACCCGCCTCTGACATTACAAATCTCCTCATGGCATAAATTAGCAATATAATTTTAAAAACTGAAAGCTTCTCTGGAGCTTTTCAGAGAAGATCACATTTACTTTACAGTTGGTTGTTAATTGCTTTAGTGCCTAAGGATGTACAACATATGTCCTGCAAAGAGGCACCCATATGGTTATACAGTGTATGTCCTAGCACTCTGTTGCCACAGACTAGAAAACAGACTTCTATTTAAAATGCATGGCCCATTGCATGATGGAAGGTGTGACATATAAAGAATTGTAATTGACAACATTGAAGCCCTTCACCTGTCACAGTGCTGTGGTAAGAGGGAGAATATGTACTCTCTTTTGCTGAGAAGGGGAGAGGAGAAAAGATTGCCTTCAGTGAAGAAACAATTTACAATATTGTATAATTTTGTTTGGAGGAGATTTTATTTCTTAACTGCCTGATTTATTTATGTTAGTGTAACTCAACTATAACTCAGTTTTGATTCAAAAGTGTCCTGGTTTCACTGGGACAGAATGGTAGGCCAGCCACAGTCTGCAGGCCATTAGCACTTTGGAGTAAGCCAGAACAGCTGACTTGAGTTGGTTACATTTATGGTTATTCCATACCATAAATGTCATGCTTATTATAAAAGGGGGGAAGATGCTGCTTATTCTCTCCCCTCTCACTGCACCCATCTCTCCTCACCCCTTGAGGGTCTTATTACCACCCTGCTCCTGAGGACAGCTCTCCTGTTTATTCTGACTGCTGTGAATTTTCTGGGCTATGTATAACTTTGTATACTTCATCTTTGCATTTATATTAATTCTGATATTTCGTTAAATAAGTTTTTATTTTAACCCATGAGTCTTCTATTTCCCCATTCCCCTTCTCTGCTGGTGTATTAGGCAATAGAGCAACAGCCGTATTTTAGCCCTGGATACAGGCTATACATAGACAAAAAATTGTGAACAAGTTAGTAGAAGAAAAAGTTCAAGGGTATTCACTAGTCAAATGAAAGCAGATTTTATAAGGCAATGAAGCTCTTAAGGAAGGAGGTGATTAAGGACATGTTTTTAAAGTATCTCTATTTTTAGAGACCTAAACACTAAATAGTCTAGCTTTTAGCCTTTTAGATTTCTGGTGAATATTATGGACATATTTGAATATTCAGAAAAATGGAAGAATATGAATGACTGTGAGAAACTCAGCAGTTGTTGTGGATGACCATCTTAAACTAAGGCAAACCTATTCCAAAAAAATAATTGCACTCTGGCACTCATGTTCAATCTTCAGTCTACTTAGCTTTTGCTCTCTCAATGAAATGCTTGGGTAAGGAACTAGTCTAAGGAAAAGATTGGTCTTGCCTAAACTTAGCTATTTAAAATATAGCATTATTAGACCCAGTGAGTCATCCTATCTGTAACCTGAGTTGTGCTTCAGTAGTGTTTTTCTGTCTTCATTGACTATGAAATGTAGGAGAACTCCTCCACCAGAGTCTTCAGGTATTTCACTTAAATGCTTAGGTTATGCGAGATAATTAAGGTTTATGTGATATTTGGCAGCAACCTGACTGCTTTTCTGGAATAACTGTTTCTCCTTCAGGTTACAATATCATCCCTATCATTATCTTTTTTGAATTTCTGTTCACAAAGAATGAGAGTACATGACAATTTCCCCTGTTTGATTTTCCCTATTGGTGTAAATTGTAACAGATCAACTGTAGTACTTTCTGTTTGAATTGGGGTTGTGTAGCTAAAGAAAAATGCCTCTCTTGTAATTTCCTCTGTTACACATAAAAGCATCAATTGTGACTTCAGAAAGCCTTATTTAGCCTAGGTACATTCTAATAATTTACTGATAGTAATGCCGTTCCATAAAGGGTTTCTGTTCTTACATTTTTTTTCACTTAATGCAATTTGTGAAGTCTTTCCCAGATGATGTCACTAAAATAAATTATTTAACAGAATTCATAGGAACTGATACCAGGAACATCATCTTGTAAATGCTCAGAGGAAGTTTCTCATACAAGTAGATTATTCTTTCACTGCATTACTGAATTCTTGCACCTCACTCTGAGCCATATGGTAATACCTACTGCTAGACATAAGGTTTCTAGGAATCTCATCTAGCTCTGTAAGGATGCTAGAAGCACATGGAGTTCAATGTTTGTTGGTTCAACACTTAGCTGGTGCAAAGCAAACTATCCTTATAATTTTCCTGTTGGGCAACCTGTTGTTACTCAAGTATCTCTGCTGGGCATGGGAGAACCCATTTCATTGAGGAGTTAGAAGAAAGGTGGTAGGTGGCTAAAATCAATGTTGCACTGTCAAGGGTTAGGGCTGAGCCAGTCACTAGACCAATGACAGATGCTCTATTTAACCCTTGTCCCTTCACAAATGGGAAGAGAAAGGGAATAAGGGAGAGATACTTAGGGACTGGAAAACTGACACAATTTTAATCGAAATAACAATCAAATGAAGTGAAATATATGAAAAAAACAATAGTGAATCCAACCTTCCTGATGGCAATTGCATCACTGTCACTGCCGATGCTCTTGCCAGGCACTGAGGAAGCCCCAGACTGAACTCAGTGACAGACAGGAGCTGTATTCCAGAATGCACAGATTAGGATGAAAGGTAGAATGGACAGAGGGATGTTATCCATGGAAGAAGAGGACTTAACCCTTGTGATCAATTAGCTATGATTTTTATGGGATGGAATACCCCCTTGATCAGTTTAGGGTCACCTTAGGGTTTTATTAATAGATTACAATCTACTAAAGTTAAATCAGCTGCTAGGCTTCATTATCTACTAGACCTATCTAAAACTATATATGGTGCTTGTAAAAATTAAAATTAGGTTATAGGGTAAAAATATTTTGTTGTCAATGGAGCATATTAAAATTGTGTATGTTTGCAACATTAGTCTGTTATTTTACACATAAAGAATGACACTTCTTACTGTAATTTGAGCTCTACTATTCTACGTATCTGGAAGCATGGTGCAGCATTTTATTTTAGAACACATTACATATGGAGAACAAGGAGGCAAGGAAAATAATCAGCTGCAACAACAAAATGTGAAATAATTGAGATAGGATTTTCATTATAAGTCTACCTTTCTAAATTCAGTATTGTATTGTTAGGAGAAAAAGAAATAGTAATTGCATACAGCAAGACGAAGTTGAAGACTCTTTTAATGCTCTTTTTTTGATTATGAAGTCTGTCTTGTCCATTCTTGCATTCTTTGCATTCTTGCATTCTTTGCTTGCCAACCCTGCTCACCAATTCCTTACTGAACTGAGCAGTATCTCTCCCTCCATTCCTCACTAAAAGCTCTCCTCACCAGCTAGGCCAGCCTACTGGCAAAGATTCTTTCATCTCACTTGGTCAGATAGATCCCTTCTTTTCCTAGCAGTCTTTGATCATCAAAGATGTGAAAACTAAATTCTTGCTGTTGACATTAGTTGCACAACTACCAGCAGTTACTGACCCATTAAGATCCACTCCTCATAGAACTGTGGAAATTTGGATCGGATACTAGGAAATTATTTTCTTCAGAGGGCAATACAGCACCAGAAAAACAGTGGAGCTAAAGTATTGATTTGAAAATTTGAAAAGGTTACCAAAGAAAACTATACTGGAAAGTAATCTTTTCTTCAAGGCTACATTTAGTGTTTTGAGACATCACTTGAATATGTTTAACCCTTATGGCAAAGGCTTTCTTCTTGAGAGGACTTTTAGAGGTTACTTTGAAGCTGAAAATTAAGTGCTTCCCATCCTATAGCTACTTAACTGGAAGACTAGATACACTGTATTTATTTGAGAAGTTTTAAGTTCTTTTCTGATGAAAATTTTTTCCTTTTTTTTTTTTTTTCTCTCAGCCCTAGTTCTCAGAGCAGTGAAATTTACTTGACTGTAGAATTATGTTCTGATCTAAGGCTTAGAGCTATTTGCAAATATGTATTCCCCCTGTCTGACACAGCCATGCAGGGATTCATATCAAGCAGTGCTTTCAGAAGGGGATACCTAAATCACTATGGAAGTATTAACTCCATGCAAAACCGTGCCATCTCCTCTAAGCTCAAGTACAGCACTGTGCAAATGATCAGAGCCACTGAATTTGGGAACTCTCCCTTCCCACATTGGTTTCTGATATCAGCTCTGCAGTGGTGACTAACATCTGAAAGGCAGTTAGGAACAGTTGCAATTATGATCTTTCGAGGTCCCTTCCAACCCCTGACATTCTGTGATTCTGTGAAAAATAGAGCCTTTAGACCTAAGTAATTCGAATTACGGTGGTCTAACTTTGTCAATGTCTTATAAAAGCTTATTTGATCTACTTTTTGAAAGGTCCATAGGTTTGGACCAGCTGCTTTTTAAAATTTCTATGGGTGCTTCTCCCATTGCGTCTTTTCATTCAAGGATTTTGTGCCACTAACAATCCAGTCTATGTGTACAGAGCAAACTTTAACTATGAAACTTAGTCCTGCTTCTATTTTTGGACTCTGTTTTAATAGCTTCTTTATTATTTTAATTTAGGAAGGTCAATGACATCTTAAAAAACCCAATCTTTAACATAAATGTGAAGTAACTATTCTCCCTCAGAAGATACGCTTAGAGTCCTTCAAATCTTTTTGTCTTTAATCTTGTTGTTAATGGGAGCTATGAAATAGAATGAAGAAGGATAAAAGGCTTCTGCCAATTTTTAAAATGTTAAGGTTAGTTACTGTAAGATGTTCTAAGTTAGTGTTTGCTAGCAAGATGTGTAGAGAGTACATATGCTTCATTATTGCTTATTTTGAAATAAGAATGCTTCACATAAAGCTATTACAAGCATGCTATGGTTCTGTGGGTTTAATACATAAATTGAGTACTCAATAAATGAGAAAGATTAATTACTTTGGCTCACACTCTATGATACATTTTTTTTACTATGTAGTTCTGCATTTATCCGAATGTTTGAAAAAGAGCCTTATTTCTGTGAAGAGATATGAAGTACATAGATTTCACAGGTAGTGAAAAGTGATAGAACTACTGCTTTGGTAGTAGGGACTTTGGGTGAATGAGAAGAAACAAGTTCTAGCCTTTTTCAGATTTTTTGATCTGAATAATAGTGCAAAACTATAAATCAGACAAGAAAAATATAGCTGGGAAATGGTGCTTTTTGCCTATACCATTTTTTCCTGAGTGCTGTGTAGAGCTTTTATTTGCACCAAATGTCTAGAACACAATACCCTCTTGCTACTGCCTCTGCCATATTAGGCCATTCATATGCAGAGATCAGCATCCATTAGTGACATATCAGGCCATACATATGACAAAATACTTGTTTATTATGGACCAAGTCCAGCCCTGACTGAATTAAGTGGAAAGACTCATGTGGACTTCAGTAAGAGTTAGTTCAGTCTCCTTGTGAACACTAAGATTTATGACATCCTTAACATTTCATTTCCTCAATTTTAAGCACTTGGGTTTTGTAAATGATGTGCTGGATAAATACACTGTTGTCACTTAGCAGACTTAACTGGTATGTGAAAAAAAGTCCTTTACTTTCAGATAAACTGAGGAACAGGGGATTAGGGTCAGTTGTTCATATGGCATAAACTTGCACTGATCCATGAATTTCAATTGACCTCTCAGTATCTGATCTGTCAGCAAATGGAATTCAAAAGAAAACTTCATATTTATTTGGAGAGGACACATATGGAGGCACAGGTCACTTACCTGAAGATACAGCCTGAGCAAGAGAGTATTATAATACAGGCTTTCTAGATCAGGTTATTTGACCCAAGATTTTCCTCTCTAAAGCACAGAAATAACAGATATAAATATTATAGAGCAATTTTAAGAAGCTTATTAAAAATATATTTATTGCAGGAAAAACAACTGTTTAACTTTTGGCTAATACTTGAGTTGAATGATTCCTATAAATAGTAACATTTAAATGTTATGACATTATTGAAGTAGTCTCTGTACTGTTTCCTTCATTCCAGAGAGGCATCTCCCTATTACAATCACCAGAAAAAAATAGTTATGTAATAACTTCTGTTCAAAATTTACACTTCTAGGGTACTGAAGAAATTAAGCTCTAAATGGAGTTTTACAAGTCTGGAAGGAGATATTTCTGAAAAAAAAAAATATTTCAGCATCATTATGTTTCAACAGTTATAGATCATTAAAGACGTATAAGGAACATTTACTTTATTGTATTTTTTGTATAAAATCTGATTTAAAAAGAAACGTGAATGTTGTGTGTTACTTTTAAACAGGACTAGGACCCTTTGTTAAAATAAATTATTGGGGTAAAAAAAAAACCAAAACAACTCTGGAATTGAGTAATCTAACATAATTATTTTCTTCTTCCATTATGCTTCAAAATTTTTTCATCACATGCCTTCCTTGCTCCTTGTACAATAGAAAAAAACTAAATAAGCTAATCTGACTTACCACACAGTGTAAGAAAGTTACTGGTTTACTCAGTGAGAAAAGGTTTCCATAGAAGACTCACTCAACACAAGCAGTGCAGCATTGTTACAAGAACAGATCTTATTAAACCACTTTCTTAGATTAACAGCTATTTTAATATTGGTAATAATGCAACAGTGGTCAGATAGCTATTTTTCCAAGTGTTGTGCCTGTAAGTTTTAGATGTAATTAAATTAACTGTGTGCTCTTAAAAAAAAAAAAAAAAAGAAAAAAAAGAAAATTCAGACTGTAATTTTTACCACATTGCAACTATTTAGCATTAGCTATTGTCAGGATTTGGTCAACAGCATATGCACATTTCAGAGTCTAGGATCAGCAACATTCAGTTTAAAACATTTATTTCTGTGTTCGTTTTCTCCTTCCTTTTTTTTTAAAGACAGGTTAATCAATAGAGAACCATGAATAATAATGACTACGATGGTTAATATTAAGGGCTTGAGCCTGTTTCCCCAGAACTTGGCAGAATATTCTTCACTGACTTCAGCAGAAGCAGGGACAGATGCTAGGGTAACTACATACATTAATTTAATATTTCATAAGCACACATGCAATGTTCATTGATTTGAGATGAAACAAATGCATAACTCTTCTCAAGATGTAGGGCAGAAATTTATCAAAACATTTACATACAGCTTTCACCCTCAGTTTTAAAACCTGTATAGTCTGATAGAACAAAGTAAGATGAGGCTTAGCTTGGTTTTGGTTGTTTTTGTTGTTTTGGTTTTTTTTTCTTTTGTCTTGAAGCAGCATGTTGCATTTTGTAAACTACCTAATTGATTTTAAAACTGCAGTGGATGTTCTAGACAGTGGGGGAAAATTCTAGTCAATTTTGGCGTAAACAAATAGGAAAAGAGGAATGTATGCAACTCTTGCACATGATTTGCACAGCCATCTGTTTCACTTATCTGCATAATTGTCAGTTAATCAATTGTTAATTGTAAATGTCCTGTTGCTTAACAGCATTGTGTCTGCTATTGCAATTCATTATCCCAAACACTTTACAGATCCATGAACTTCTCTACTGATTCATAATTTATTAGTACTCATTTGTAAATGCAATATGTTACATATATTCCTATATATAGCATATATATATACATATAATAAATAATTGTGTCAACTAGACTGTCACTTCACTAACCATTTTAAGCCTAAAACAAGAGATGTTAGACTCAATTGTCCAAAAGTTATGATACGACAACATTCATAGGATAGGGAGTTGCCTTTCCCTGAAAGCCATCTAGCATTTGGTGAAACAGAAAGAATTATTTCTGTTATCTATGGCATTT
>JANHGL010005795.1:0-64658 GCA_024611195.1 Ceyx melanurus | reverse complement strand
CCAAGGCTCTGAGCAGCCTGGGCTAGTTGAGGGTGTCCCTGCTCCCTGCAGGGGGCTGCACTAGAAGCCCTTTGGAGACCTCTTCCAGCCCTAACCATTCTGTGATTCATTTCCAGAATAAGCTCGGGGACTTGATGCACTTCCCCCTAAACCTGGTATTTTCCTTCCAGTGTCCATTTATCACTAGTCTCACACCCAGAAGCATCACTGCAGAGCTGTGGCAGCTCCTCTGGGATTTTTTTGTGAGGATACACAAGCTGAAGGACTGCCACATCACACTCTATGAATATCTAACCTGCTCCCCAAGCTGTATGAGCTCCCAGCAATACCCAGCCTATTGCTCATGATGTAGAATCTGGGAGCCCATATGTTCCAATGTTGATGTGCAATACATTATTCACCCTTGCATACTTTATATGCATTTGACTTGCTGGGGCACATGACAGCTCCTAAGTACCAGTCAGTGTGTTGGAGGCTTCTCTGAGAAATCCAAAATATTGCAAACTAGTGGTTTTGGGGTTGTTTGGGGTTTTTTTTAGTGTAGCTGAGCTGCTCCCATGGGGTATTCAGTACAGAACTTGAAGCCCAGCAAAGGTCTCTTGGTGCCTCTGTCTCAGGGGACTTCTTGGCAGATGCCAGGATTAAAATTCTAACCATCTATGGCAGATATTATGAAAGGTCTTGGCACAGGCACCTGCTGGTGGTCTCTGCAGTGCTTCAACTTGAGGCTCTCCAAGAGGAGAGTAAGGGGCTATTGGAGCCTTGTAGCAGCTTTGTCAGTCAAGTGGGAGGGAGCAGGAGCAGGGCAGAGATCTTCCCTCAGTGTCACAAAGTTCAATAACTCCCAAGAGAAGAAAAGCTGAAAAGGTAAAAATTCGTTTGGATTAGGAGGAAATGTGTGGCACAAAACACGCAAAAAGAAAAAGAAAAATTAGCAATATTCTACTGCAGTTCTGGCTTCCCAACAAGTAATTAATCTCTTTCCTGGACAGAGTTTAAATGATCTTTGTGTCTTTCCAAAAATGCAAGTGTTATTCTCTTTTTTTCACATTTCCTCCTACAAAATGCAAAGTTTAAGACTAAATGCTTGGGCTCCTAAAATTCAGCAGAACTTTATTTTTCCCTGTGTGAGCTTTTTTTGTGGCCAGCAAGCCAGCAAAGAATTTTCCTGTATGCATTGGACCAGGGAGAAACATACCATCACTTTTCCTCCCTTAGTAACTTTCATCCAACACATCCACATCTTCATCATCAGTAAAGACAGAGATTAATTGTCTGGTTAAAACTTTCATTAGAGGTTACAGTGCATCCCTATGCAATATCTCTTCAACAGAGCTAAACCAGAATGGACTTTCCCTGGACTCCTTAAATTGAGGGATGAATGATAGCATTTTACCTTTGCAGTGTCAGAGCAGGGTCAATTAATGGAGCTGTTTGCAGTGAAAATGTGGATTTGGGAACTATAGAGCAGTTGGCCAGCTCAGCAAAGTCATTCCACAGGATTTTTTTGGTGCCTATTGGTCTGTTTCCTTCTCAGTTATTTTAGAAATATTTAGGTAAGTGTACTGGGTTCATGCTGCTAATGGGTGTATTCTGGGCTGCTTATTTTTACTGCATCTCTGAAAGACTGACCTTCTTTGTCTTATTTGCAACTACAGTGCTTCCTAAGTTCTTTCTGAGGTCTGTAATTAAGAATATTTTTTTTTTCTATTTGAGCACCAAAAAAAAACCCCTTGTCCATCTCTTGTTTGGGGAAATGTGGGATTGTCCTCTCTATTTATAGACTTCCAGATGCGTTATCAGACTGAAAAGAAAATATTTTCCTCTTGGAAGGACCATGCACTGGGGGCTTACCAGCTTACAACATACACATTCATTATGCCATGGAGGCTTTGGAGGAAAAATTTACTCCAGTAACTTCATGAGCCTTAGCAAAACTGATTGGTGGTGGAATACAATTACTGTGCTATGAATAGGGCAAGGCTCAAGTCTGGAAAAGGATATGGGTAAATTCTGGTAACCCAATACAGGAATAAGAGCCTATAAACCTGTGCTTGCTCCTATGGATGCCTCCAATCTTTAGCTGCATTTCTGACAGCTGTATTCTCTTTAGGTACCTGAGGAGCTGATCACATCTTAGAAACTCATCCCTTAGCACACGCTTAAGCCCAGTGACATCCACAAACTATGCATTTTCCAGTCTGGAAAATGGATTCTTAGCACCAAGCAGGGATAGTGAAAACAGGGACATAGTATTTTCCTCCTAGGAGTGTGGTGAAGGCAATCCTCCTAGCTGTGCTAAATACAGGTGCAATTTACTCTCCTGCCTGCATAAGTTCAAGTTCATATTTTCCTACTTACCCAAGAACATCCCTGCTCTTGAATCTTGCCTAAAAAAAGAGCCTCTTGGAGCAAGGGCTGACACCCACATGTCCCTATGCTAGGAGAAAGTAAATTTTAGCAAATTTAATATCTGCTTCTGGAGAACGATGAGTGTTAAGGGAGTGGAGATTCAGAGAAAAGTGATTTTTGCTTGGCATCTCTGCCATCCCCAGTCCTTGACATGAGGATACTGAGTGAAAGGGGAGGAGGTAGAAATAAGAGCACCCCAAATGCCTTCATGTCTGTGAACAACAACTGGAAATCAGCTTTTTCTTGCATCCATGTCCTGTGAGGTGGGGGAAGTGGTGCCATTCTGTTATACAGCCAGTGTCAGCATTTCACATGGGGTAAAACCTACACTGAGCCCTCTCTCTTCTGGATTTTATTCAGCCATGGGAGGAACTCAGCTTCTTGCCTCTACCAGAACACAGAACCTTTACATAAGTGCCTAGGTTGATGTCTGCAAGGAGCTTGTCTTGCAGGAATCACAGCAGAAGAGAAAGTAAATGTGGGACTCAGTCTTCCAGGAACTGAGATGTCCCTTGCATTTCCCTCCTCTCTTCCCAGCACCTGGTTCTTCTGGATAACTAATTCTGCATCCTCAGCTATCCAAGGAGGATTTAACAAGCTGAACCTGGAGCAGCTGCCAGCAGGGTTTGAACCTGTGCTAAGAATATGGGTCAGCAGAAAAGCACGATTACACAAATGCTATTTAAGGCATTTCACTGAAATATAAAGGCTATGGAGGTGAGGAATCTGCTGGGTCAAGTCAAGAGATGTCTGTCCATTTGTGGAATTAAAAAAAAAATAAATCTGTTGGAGTTCACAGCCAGTATCTGACAGGCAAGATGCCAGGTGGGAGTGGGGTGTGTGGCCCAGTCCTGTGTGAGTCTGAGCGCTTCCCAGGAGGTGGCAAGAGCTGTCAGCACCCGTGAGCTCCTGCAGTGCTTCAGAGGTTTGGGTACAGGGTGCTCGGTGCCATCAACTCCCACCCGTGGCAGCTGCAATTGAGGAGCTGTGAAGCGTGGGCCCGACTGTGCCTCACATCCACCCCCTCGCTTCACCACTGCCCACCAGGCACCCTGCACCCAAACCTGTGGGGGACTCCAGCACTGGACTGTGCCTCAGCAGGCTGCTTCTCCCTCTGCTTGCCTTTGCCTTCACAGCTGACAGCCTTTCAGAGCTACAAATGCCACTGATTTTCTACTCGTTTCTTACAGGGACCCTGCCAAGGTCAGCGGGCCTAAAATTTCACACACGTTTGCTGCCCTAAAAGCATTTAATTTGGTGTTGGCTCTTTTTTTTCCCCCATCTCTATTATTAAGGGGGAAAAAAAATACCACTTTGCAAAGGGAGGGATGTAGCCATATTAAAATCCCAGCTGGGTGAGCAGCTCACAACAGATTCAGCAGATGCTGGCATGCTGATGGCAGGGGTTTTCATGCCAGCTGTGCCCTCTCTTGCCTCTCCATGTCCCTGATAGCTGGCAAGGGATGTGGGCTGTTAGGATCCTGTGTGGAAAGTTCAAGAGACTCATCTCCAAGCAAGTTTCTGCTCGCATTGGGTGCCAGGGAGGAGAGGACATCTGCACCATCAGTGAGGCTGTCAGCAGCATAACCATGCCACAGAGAACTGCATGTTGCTGAGTTAACTCTTTGTTTTTATCCTCCTGCAGGCTTGGTCTTGCTGCATCCTTCAGCCCAAAAGGGGATTCTTTCTCCTGCTGCCTCAGCACACACTTAGGAAAACTCAGCCCGCTGAAGGAGGATCAAATTCTGGGCTTGTCAACCTTGAAATTGTTCCTTTAGCTTCTCACCACCCCCACGTGCTGCATGTATTCATAGACATATGCAAAGAAGCAAATATAGTCACAAGCAAGTGCATACTCACGGGAAGACACACACTTGCACCTACATGGGTTTTTCATAGTAAGCATAACATTAAAATACAAAGGACCCTAGGATGTATAAAACAAGAAAGTGTCTCCGATCAGTGCAGGAGGTACCAGCCTGCTTTTTGTCATCTTAATTCTCCAAATCTTGTTGGAAACTGTGCTGCCATCTTCATTCTTTTTTTTCTTTTTTTGTCTTTTTCTTTTTTTTTTTTTTTTCCCAAAGAGTCCTGCAGTTACCTGTGGGATGGACAGATAATTACAAATATTGACTGACTTTAAGGCAGAGAGCAATAAAACCTTGCCTAGAGAGATAAAATACACTGCTCATATGGTCAGTCATATATTGCCTGAAGGCAAAGAGCCAGCAGAAAATACACAATCAAAAGGAGCTATTTTTATCCGAAGACAATTTCATTTCCCACTCTTATCCTCAGAGACAGTCACTGTTTGTTGTTATTACCTGCAGGTCTGGTGTGCCCAAAGGCCCAGTCAAATCAGGGATACACTGTGCAAGCACTGTACAAAATATAGTCATGCAGTTGATTTTCTTTTCTCTGAAGGTTACCTCCTAGAGCAGACTCCAAGGATGAGGGCAAGCCAGGAGGTCTTATCCACTGCCAGGAACATCCCATGAGGAGGAGAGGAGTAGCTGCATTTATCAACTGCTGTCCTCTTGCTCCTCTCCCATGTGGCTGAAGAGTCTCTGAGGTTGCAAGTTTCCCTGAGGAAGAGGAGGGTCAGAGATTTTGGATCAGTCTCAAAAGGGGAGGCTCCATCACTCCTGCTGCCATGGCTCTGGACTCCGACTCCAGGGTGAAGAGCGTGAGGGCAGCTGATGAGATGGCAAAGAAAACATCTCTTCAGTCATCAGCAGCAATTTCTGTTCCCAGTTCTGGTCTCCCCAGACAGTCCCAGAGAGCTGGTATTTCTTAGCAGCATCTTCTCACTGCTGGCACCTGCACTTTATGTTCTGAGTCAGACATCCATGCTATATTGGCACACACAGTACCATTCTCTATGGCCAATAAAAATGTGTTTGTGCCTGTGTTCTTGGAAATGAGTCCCCATCTCTCCTCGACAGCATTTAGCTTCTGAGTTAGTGTTCAGATGGGAGGTAATTAGGTCCTACCAGGGGTCTGGAATTACCACTGGCTCTGAAACCAAACAAATACATAACACATAACTCACGTTCTCCATTCCTGAAAGCTGTCTCCAGCATTTACCTCTTTGGTTCTGGCTCCCTTGGAGCAGGTACCACCAGCCTTTGTGTCTCAGCTGTAGTTAAGGCACCTGGGAGAGCAAGTGAGGAGGATGTTGGCGTAGATCTAACACGTGTTGTTAGCACAAAACACGAGCATATCCCTCAGGCTACTTCGCTGCCATCTCTAATGCAAGCAGTGAAGTCTTTTATAACAGGAACATCGTGCTTACTCCCTTAGCCAGTCAGAGAGAGTGTGAGTGCATTAGTGAAGGCTTGCTTTCATCTCTTGGTACAGATTAAACAGACACCCCACCATATATATTCCGGAGCATGGGGTCAGAAAAGTAAAAATATTATGGTAAACATTCAGGGGCTGTAAACTATACTATCAGTGGATGCCTGTCATGAGTTCCCAAGTACCTCAGTTGTGAGTTTAAATAGCATAAGTGCTTGACAGACTTATTGACACACTGTCCAGCCAGCTACACAATTAAAATCAAATGCGGACTTATTACTGAGAACATGTAAGAACATTATCAGGAGTATTTAACATAAAAGGGCACTCTAGTGCACTTTAAATCCTCTTGCACTTTGTGGTACATGCCTGTCTTAACTCCCACAATAAATTCTCATCAGTTGGTGCTCAATAGGTTGTGCTCACCCAGTGATGAACATTAACATTTTTTAACCTTTCTGATTCTCTTTTTGTAATTAACCCAACATTTTGAAGCCTCATTTACTGATTTTGTGCGATATGTTGATCAAGTAAATCTAAGGGCTTCCAATATGAGTGTGATAACATCATTTCAGATCCATGGACAGAGGTATTCTCTTTAATGATCATCATACATAGTTACAAATATTCACATATATATTTGTACACTTGCACATGTATACACATCAATGTTTATGGTTCTTACAGCAAATGCTAAGGGATAGATATACTTGGCACATAAAGAACCTGCTATCCTAAGAAACCCAATGGGGATGTTAATTCCCTTGCTGGGGAAGTCAGCTTATCAAGACCCATAGTTTTTGAAGCACAGAAACTCCCAGCCAGATAACAAGCCCATAATCTCCCCCTTCTCCACTGAAAGAACCATGACAGAGCTCTGACAGAAATACACAAAAGCAGAAAAATTGGAAGTTAAAGCTTCCATTCTCTGAATGTGTGTGATATGTCATACTTCAACCTAAAGATTGCTGCAGTACCTAGACATGACTAACAGAATTAAGGTCAGTACAGAAGACAAATCTCAGAAGACTTTTGTACTGGGCTTAAGGCAAAGAATAGGAGTGACTTTTCAAAAGCAGAACTAGTGACAAAAAGTATTTCTGTGTAGTTGTCAAAGAGAAAGGGATGCCCTTGCTTCTTGGCTCCATGGGTATGTGCACAGACACACACACACATACAGACACCCATATGCTTATACCATGCTAACACAGAATATTGAACTGTATTTTTTAGCCTATTTCATTTATATCTGTATATTTTAGCCTACTGTATTGATATCTGTATTTTTTAGTACTATTTTGCATGCGTTGAAAAATTGTTAGCCTATTTTTTAGCCCATTATACTTGAATCTGTAGTTTTTAGGGCTGTTTTGCATGCATTGAAAATGTGTTCTTAATGGTCATTCACAGATTTTTTTTCCCCATCCTGCCATTTAAATGACCTCACCTTCTTATGATTTTTTTTTCCTGAGAGGATACAAATTTCTGTTACTGAATTATTACCTGCATGGTATATTCCAGGTTATATTTCAGTGTTCTGTTTGATGTCAGAATATTTAGGCACAGGGCAGACATGATGATAAAGGATTGACTCTTTGTACTTTAAATCTACCAGGGAGATCCTATGAGAACCATAATACACCCATACATTTTGAAATGCAGCATTTATTATTCATTTCAATCATTTCACTTTTTACCTGTTGATAATGATGCTTAATATCACATTAAAATCATTAACTGGCTAACCAAGACTGAAAACAAACGTCTTGGGTTTGTTTAAATTTGGGAAACTGGCCCCATTTCACGTGTTAAGAGAGTCTCATTTTCCCAACTCTTCAGCTAGTAAAGTATGAACAAATTGCATGTCTCGTGCTGAAAAAAATTAAAATCTAGAATCTCTATCTTGCTAAAAATGTAAATATCTTGATGCTTTTTAAATGCTGCAATGAAACAGAAAGTTTCCCCTGGAATGTGTTGATTGAGAAATATTAAAGGTTAACCTTCCCCGTGCTGCAGAAGGTCAAATGTACCCCCTTCCTGGGGATTAGCTCTCTGGTAATTCAAGCTACAATAAAACATATGCCTTTGCTTTGCCTCTCCCCAAACCCTGGCTCTTCTTAGGGCTTCCTGCAGGACTCCCATCTGTCAGATCACTCATTTTCCTGGTGTGCATACAGCAAGAGCTACAATGATCTAGGTATAGATAAGTAAAAGATAAATGATACACATAATTGATGAAGTGACATTTATTCATACACACATATACACCTAGACATTTGTAATTCTGGACTCTTTGAAGCCTCTGATGGAATTACCACTGATTTTAACATCCCCAGTTGTGTCAGTTTATTTGCAGGTGCAATTGAGCAGTGTATTAACAGTAGCATTGATCTGAAATTTTCTAACAGAATATTTTCCTGTTAGGAAATGGTGTTTTTTTTCCAAAGGGAAATATTTCATGAGAATATTTCATTCTGTCTTGCAGACATAAAAAATTTTTAAAAACCACACCATATAGATTGTGTCAAGATGTCACCCATTTTGGACATATTTGGAATGGAACACACTGATGCTTTTTTCAAACTATTTTGTATTTAGAAAAGTTTGTGTAGTGTTTGATCCTAACTGATAAGGAATTTTATATTACATAAAATAGCAGAAGGCATTGTGAATTTAGAAAAATAAAACTCCTTAGTCAAATTCTTTTTTTTGAGAAATGTTTTTGTAAGAAACGTGTTTTCTAGTTTGCTGCAGTTTAAAAGATTATTCTTTTTTCAGTGGTGTCATAGGTTTCACTCTCTGCAGCCTCTGGATGCTCTGGGACCTCTCTCCAGAGGACCACTGGCACTGAAGGGACCTAGTTTAGGATCTTACACCTAAACATACTGTCCTAGAACCTTCAGCATATTTTCAGTGGTTAGCCAATACCAATATCATCTCACCAAGGGAGAAAGAACCTGCATTGTTCTTTTGAAATGTCATAATAAAGCAATGGTTTTCTTCTCTGAGATACTTGCCAGTAAGAGGCTATTAGTTTTTTTTTTCTTTTTACCTTTAGGAACCTTGTGAATAGATTTATTAAATCTAATTTCCTGTTAAATGTGCTACATGGTACTTTGCAAGTGGATTGCATTTGGTGCTGAATAAAAGAACAGGATGTCATGAACCTCTCATTACTTTAATTTTGATATCTATAGTTGGCATTTCAAGTCGATGAAAGACGTGTACTATTCATAACAAAATGGTATTGTTTTATTTCATTTTGAAACATTTTCACAGTGGAAAAAAAAAAAAAATCATGGCCATATTTGAGTCCTCAATTTTCCTTTACAGATAGACAACTTTATTGTCAGTCTGATAGTTATGGGATCATGTCTTCACTGGAAATGTTGAAAAACCTGTCACGTTGTAGATAAATTTCAATCTCTCTAGCAGTGGAAATTCCAAAATACACTTCAGGTGATGCTTCTATGAACAGCAGAATTAGTCCAGTAGTTCAGAATGACTCAGGATTAGGGAAGAAGTTTAAAAAAAAAAAAAAAAAAAGCAAGCACTGCTCACATATGGAAATTAAAACAGTCACTGATGACTCCACAATGAGACAGCTCAAATGAGCCTCACAATTATCAGGTAGAAGACTGCAAATTATACTCCCAGTTCACAAAGGAAAAGCGATCTACAGGAGAAGTGCTAATTTACATAATCAATATAATACAAATTCAGGGAGGCCAATTTCCAGCACACACACACACACAAAAAAGCAAGCCGAGCAGGTGACAGGATTTGCACTAGGCAGATAATGGAAGAAGAACCCTGCTGAGAGAAAGCTGAGATAAAAGAAAAAGGACTTTTGAGAGAAGAGGCAGGACAGCACCACCTTGCCTATGTGCCAGTCCAAGTGCTGTCTCTAAAAAAAAGTGCAGTGAGTGAGGCAATTTAAGGCACCTTTTAAGTTTCATAATGTCATCTGAAATGGAGAGCAAGCCCTCAGACTGGCTTCTTGCAGTCTAAAATGTTCTTTGCTGAAAGTCATGTCTTTTGGTTTCCAGGAGTTACAGGCAGATTGTGAACACATCTTAATTGCAATATTAAAATTCTAAATTAGAACGTTCAGTTATAATTATAATATTCAATTGCAATTAGAAAATTCCAAGTGCCTTTGAACTGTGCTCATCCAATGAATCAAAAAAAGTCTCATAGTTATTCTCATATGGATATTTCTACCTGCAACACCTTGCTGCTGGGGAGCAGCTAAGCATTCCCAGACATCACCACAGCCAAAACCTCTTCAGCAAATGTGACCTAAAAAGTTGATTGAAGCCTTCATTTGGGCTTGTAGGGAAACTGCAACCTGTAGATGAGAATGGACTCGATTAGATGGGTCCTGATTTGGTCACATCCAACTTGGCTTGATCCAAAGGTGGGAGGGCATTCCTCTGGGCACTGATTATCATGAAGTTGGTCCTGCAAGATAAACTTTGGGCTTTGTCCATGGGCTAAAGAAGGGCTTGGCCACGTGTAGCTTTAGGCATACCTCCATGACTTAGTGGAGCCACTGGGACTGTGAACTCTAAGACCAGCCCAGCTGATCTCCTGGAAAGCAGTAGTGATGAGAAAAGGTGCTCTAGAGCTGAGCACAAGCACCAGGGCTCATTGCTTTATTGCTGATGTGTGGCTAGCCAGGATTTTGCTCTTGCACAGTCCTCCCTGAGAAAATGTTGCAGGACAGGAGCTCCAGGGAGTTCAGCTGTGTGCATGTGTAAATAGGTCACTGCAGATGCAGCACAGAAATGCAAGTGGCCAAGCATGGGTCACCCAGCTCTGCACAAACACAAAATCATCGTTCCCATCAGGCTTCTTCCTTTGCTCAAAAGCAGCTGAAATGCAGTGCTGGAGCCAATAGACTGGGCTGTGAAAACACATTTCAGTGCCATGGTAGAAACTCCCTCTTGCTTCCATTGGCAAAATTCCCTCTGACTCCCGTCAGGGGGGTCCCAGCCTGAGCACAGCATTCTGCATCATCTGGGTTGCTGAAGCAAGACCAAGGCAGCCCAAAATGAGCCACCAGAAAGCTGCCTGCAGCTCTCTGCCACCCCAGACCACGTCCAGTAATGCAGTATTTGCAACCTTGAAAGAAAAACTAAAAATAAATTTACAGGGAAATCATACATTCCTTCTAATCTGAGTCAAACCTAAAAATTAAACAGCTATAATTATCAAACCTAATTTAATTAAAACTAACTACTCACCATCTGGTGTTATTTGTATGAATTTGGAAATCTACTATTTCATATTACATCCCTCCATTTAACGAATGATGTTAGACAATGTATTTCTCCACTATAATAATTATGCAATTGATCATTTAATAAATTATCTTTCTTTCAACTTCTATTGCAATAGAAATCTTTTTAATAGAGTAACAGGGCAGGCAGCTGGCCACTTTTTCATCAAAACTTGATTTAGAATTAAGACTTGCAACATCAATGAAAAATAATTTGCTGAAGCAGAAAGATGTGTGATGAAGGAATTTTTTTTTTTATTTCTCACCTTGGCCACTATAGTATTAATAAGAACTTAATCAGATATTTTTTTTCCTGCATATATAAGTGTATATGAAGGTATAGAATACTATATATATCTATTATATTGTATGCACAGATTCTATCTAGAATCTAGATTCTATCTATCTAGAACAATATATAAGTATCGTTAAAAAAAAATCTTATTTCATTGCAACAGGCTCAGCTGTGTCTGTTTGCACAGTGGGCATAAGAGGCTGCAGGATGAAGAGGAATCACAGCAAAGTGTTGAGACAGCAGAATGGGTTCATTTCATGGTACAGGCTCCCTAAATCTTATTTGGAGACATGAAGTTTATCCCAACCTCCCTGTTGATCAGCTGGATGGATTTGAGTTAATATCTTCATGGGTTCCCGGTGGGTGCAGATTGTAAGCACTTCTAGGCAGTAGATGGTTCTCCACTTGCTCTTGGGTCAAGAGACAGGAGCTCTTAGTGGTGGTTTTGAGGCAGCAATGTAAAAAGAAATAACTTCAAAACACATCAGACCAAAGGTATCATTCAGACTGGGTGGTGAAAGGAAAGGAAGCAATGGAAAGACAGTGGAAGAAAAAAAAAAATCCTCCTAAATCTTTAAATGACACATTTTTCAAAAATATGCTTCCACCCCCAGTTTTGGCATCACCTGTGACTGCAAAAACACAAGCTGATCCCTAAGTCACCTATTTGCAATTCCCTAAAAATAAATGCAGGGAATTCCTTAAAAACAAATGCAGGGATGTCCCTAAGCCATCCACAGTGTCCAGAGACCTTCCTCAGAGTGAAGCCTTCATTAATAACAGCAGCATTATTAAATGATAAGAGGAAAAGGGCTTGTGTTTAGCTTCTTTTACACAGGAATCTTGGCTGGTCTAATTTTCCTGGGGCTCCCCAGCAAGCTGGATGCTTCCACCCATCTTACCCTTAGCAGTGCACAGGCAATTCCCTCACCAGTCCAGGCTCTGCCCTGAAGCTCCAGTGGGTTTCTCTGTTACACAACAGCTCTGTTTCACTGAAAAACAACTTGCAAAGCTTCACCCCCACTTTTTACTCGATGGTATTTATAGATCAGTGTGCAGCAGCACCCAGCCCCTCACGTTTGGTGCTTTGGTATTTAAAAAGCAAACGAATCCATCACGGAGGAGTTTTGGTGTTCAGCTGCTCTTGGACTCTGCCCTGAGAGGAGCCCAAAAGTGATGCTGCTCTTTGGGCACGAGCTGCTTCAAGGGGCCAAGCAGAGGACCACGAAGGAGCCCAAAGAAAGCTCAGATTTATGCAGAGAATGCAATATGACAAACTGCTAGGTTTGGTTAAATTGGGACTGTTAATTATAGCAGTTTAAATTGGGTTCTGACTCAGATTTTGAATTCCTAGTGGCAAGATGACAGGCTGGAGAAGGTGTTTGCAAATGGCTGACTCAGAGGATGATGATCAGCACCACGGTGCCTTCTGCCTGGGCTAGTACTACATGTTTATAGGAGTGATGTGAGAAGGTGACAGTTGCCAGTTCAGCTCCACCCCTTGATCTGCTCACCACAGATTATGAAGCCTTGGAAAGACAAAGTGAGCAAACGGGAGGAAGGACTGATATGAATTGGGTGAGTACAAAATGGCAATCGGCCATCTCTCTTAGTGCTCTTCTTTCCACATGTAATGTTGGGTTTCCAGATTTTTCTCTAGGCTTCCAGCTGCTTCTGACTGGACTTGATGAAATGGCTTCTGAGAGAAGAACAACTAATTTCCTAGATCCTCTGGGTGAGGCAAAGCCACAGAATTGCCACTTGTTTTTCTGAATAGTGAGGCTGCCAGTGGGGAAGCCACAGCTCCCAGTCTCTGCCCCTGGGAGCCCAGTGCCCTTTGTAGGGCTGCAGGAGCCTGGGGCTTCCAGGGAAAAAAAATAAACTGAACACTGACTGGGGAAATACCAGTTGCTGAGAGATCTCCAGCGTTGTATCTTCTCTCCCAAAAGTGCTTTTCCTTTTTTTTCTACCAGTTGTCCTTGGAGTCCTTTCATTCATGCTTTCATGCAAATCCAAGATTTCCTTCCCCGTGTACTGATGGCACAGATCAGCTCAAACGGCTGCTGAAATTCATTTGCAGATGTTGTAGGCGACTCAGTTTCATAAGTGTAATTTGTGAGTTACAAGCAGGGGTCAAAAATCTGATACCACATGAATAAAGTAGCTAACTCTTTGCTTTGATCCTAGAAATCCTAATACCTGTGCTGGGTGAATATCCTGCCAGCCACTGAACGGCAAGTGGGGAGGATTTGCTGCAAACTACTTGTGACTGAGCCAGAAGCCAAGAAATACATACACAAAAATCACTTACCAGTTGCTCATAGATATAATGTATAGCTCCTGAAATGATTGTTTTCAAATCTCTAACTTGTCTCTAATAATTGCTAGAATTGAGAGACTGATACATTCAATGAATGATTGTTTTCCATCCACTGAATAGCTGAGAACAGATTGTGATTCCCTGGTCTGTTTGTTATTCAAATGGATTCAACAGATACCTTTTCTAATCTTTAACTCTGTGGCTTGGAAGCAGATATCCACAGTATGTAGCTGCTGATGCTTTAATAGATCTCTAATCAATTGTATGCATCATTTCAGGGTTATTACAGGAACACTGTGCAAATACTCATCTCCAATCCTTGTTTATGCAAACCTGTTGCAAACACACAGCTGGGTTTTCATAAGAAATTACATATGTAGCTTTAAAACCTGTTTTGTTGTGGTTGTTTTTGATGTTTGCTTTTATTTGGTTGGTTTGGTTTTGTTAGCACAGGTCACAGAAAATTAACACAAAAGGAATTTAAGTTGAGACAAAGCAAACTTACTTCATTTTTTTTTTTATTCTTCCCCTGGAATATCTATGAACAGACTGTGATTGAGGCCCTGATGCAGCAAGGTGATTTATGACAGACAGCTTTCCCCTTAGCTAGCTTTGATAGGCCTGCTCCCCTTGAATTCAGTGAGACTGTGCAAGCAAAAAAAGGAAGTATGAGCATTTTCTTGGGAAGATCAGGGCCTAAGCTAAGATTACACAAAACCTTTCTTTATTATTCAGCTCTACAAGTCACTGTTTGGACACTGCTCCTGAAAGAACTAAATCTACCATCACTGCATCCCTGTCCTCTAGACAACCCAAACCATGGAATATTGTGACTATTATAGTGAATATAGACACTGCTCCCCTGTGCACATAAAGCAACAAAGATAACAATGAGCATCCACAAACGTGCACACTTTGCAAGGGAACATGCCCAAGAAATACCCTAGTTAATGGAAAATCTGTGTATTTCCTGGGGTTGGCCAGTTGTATTTTTCACAACGTAACTTATTTCACCAACAAATAATTGTCTTTTGTTTCAGAATAGATTTTATATCTTTTTGGAAGTAAGGAAGAACATTTCTCAGTTGTTCCCAGCAGAATTTCACAGAGTTTTGACTGCCTGTAGCTGAGAGGAGGAGGAGGATGGGCAGAGGTGCTGCCACCACAAGCAGGCATCTGAAAGGCCCTGGGAATGGTTCCCTGTGCCTGCTGGAGGCAGGGATGCTCCTGAACAAAGCCTCACTGCAGTGGACAGGGTCTGCATGGTGGGAAGCCCTGAGAGAAACCAGCTTCTGACCCCTCACTATGATGAGGTGGTGCAGTGGATGGAGGAGGCTGGGTGGTTCCAGGAGCTGAATGATGCAGGAGGTAAATACCAAAAAAATAAAAGTAATTAAAAAATAAAATAAATAAAAAGGCAGGTGGGTAGGAAGCAAAAGGGAAACAGTGGTGAGTAGGGCTGGCAGGTGCTAGGGGTGGTGTGATGATGCCGGAGGGCATGAGCTCAGCTCTTTGTGCACCTTCCCAGGGCTGCTGGCCTGCAGCAAAGCAGTGGGCATTGTTTTAAAGAGCTTACCCAGTCATGCTTAAAGGGTTTGTATAGGTTTGTTAGAGGTTGGAAGCAAAAAATGTGAGTAAAAACAGAAGGCAAGCCCTCAGGGTAGAGACACTCTGGGAGACAGTGTAATCTGCTGCTGCTGCTGCTTCCCAGCTTTGCACCTGGTTAACTCCAGGTCAGCATGAAGCTCTGTAGTCAGAAATGATTATTCGTGACCCCAGAGAAGAACATACCCTTGCTATCTTTAGACTCCATTGAAATGGCAACACCCTGATTATGGAATATTTTTCCGCTAATTAGGAATGCAGGCTCTACAGGTCACTGGCAGTTCAGACTATTCCCTTGGCATAAGCAGATGTCTTCAAGATAAAACCTGCTCTGAGCACATCAACAGCTCCACGCTACCTTGTAAGCACTGGAAGTGGGGGAAAAAAAAAAAAATAATAATTGAAAAGAGAGACAGCAGCTTGCCAATGACAGAAGGACCAGATGACTTCAGGAGCTGGATATTGATGAACCTTAAATAAATAATTGCCTTTCAGGTGTTGTCTTCTGGGCTGTACAGCACGTGGCTTCCAATCTGTAAGCAGGACTCATTGGTGAGGTACAAAGGTGAGGCAAGGAAGACGTGCTGCACAGACTGAGTCCTGTGGGGCTGTGCTGGCCTCATGAAGGGCCAATGTGGTCACCTGTAGACACTCCCACCCTGGAGGAGGTGGGAGGCACAGGGGCAACCATCTTCAGAAGAGCCTGTGCAAAACTGGTGCAGCTACATCTATTTATCTGTGTCTTCCTGCCCTCTATTTTGCTTTCTTCGTCACTTTATCTTCACCCCACCACAGTCTTCTTGTTTGTCTTCTAGCCAAATTCCCCATTCCCCTTCATGTCTCCTCTATCCTCACCTACCTTAAACAAACCCTGTTTTTTTTTCTCTCTAAACTTTATTATTTCCCACTCTGCTCTTTTCCTAATCCATTTTCCAATTCCTCGTTCAGAGGTACACCTTAGCCCAGTGGCAGTTTATCCAGGACCCTCTTCTACTCTTTCTAGCTCTAATTCTGGCTTCTATAGCAAAGGTCTCCCTCCCAAAGACAACTGGTCACATATCCTGCTGGAGTTGCCTCCTTCTGCCCTCCCATCAATCTTCTGTGTCCCAGCTGCTGTGATTCAGCTGGCAAGCACAGTGCACTCCTTGGCAAGCCCATGACCCTTCTCAAGTGCTGCTCATGGGTGGGTAGAGTCGCTGGCATTGTAGAGCTGGTGGAGAAGTGGGGTGACAGGCTCTGTTTCTCTGATCAGCCACAATGCCTGTACCAGTCCAGAACTAAGCCCTCAACATTCCTGACACATACCAAGTGTTTCATTCTGTTGGCCAAGAGGGGGAGCTGAATTGTTGGCATCCTCATGACTTATAAATCTTCATGTGACAGGTCACAATGGTGAAGGCATCTGCCTTGCTTTGCTCTTTGGGAAGCAACTGGCTGAGTTTCAACTGCTAGAATGCAGAGTGCTGTTTAACGTGGAGCTAGCCTATCTCAGAGCTGCTCTGCTGGCTGTTTTCTGGAGGGATGATACACTACCTAGCCACATCTAGCCTGTGCAATGAGCACTGTAACCATACCCCTTGTTTGTTTTTATCCTGCAGGCTACTAAAGCATTTGCAGTTGATGCAGATGCAGGACAGAGTCAGCTATCCTCCAAGTGCTGAGCTGGGGTTTTGCCCACACTGCTGCACAACCATTCTCACGTGAAAAAAAAAGTGATAAATAACAACCCTTTATGTGTTTCTGCCCAGAGAATCGTGGCTGAATTCTCACCAGATGTCTATGGCATGGGCAGGTCTTACATACAGAGGAGTCAGAAGCCCCCAAATGGTGAGGGATCTACCCAAAGTCTGTGTTAGTGTGTATGGTGGGTACTGTGCCTGTGAATTAGGGAATCTCCAAGATGTTGGAATTGACATTTTGCTTCAGCCATAAAGAAGCCAGGGACATCTGTTTGTGTGCCATAACAATGCTAATCCTCCTGGTGGGGCCAGGGGAGCCAGCAGCAGAGGGGATGGGGCTGCAGGGAGCTGCACACTGCTGCTAGAGTCAAGCTCAAGCAGGTTGTACAGGCTGCTCACTCCAGGATGGATGCACAAACCACCCTTTCCCACACAGAAAAGCTCTGTGACTGTGCCTCTTCCTAAGCCCACATCTGGTGGGGAGACAAAAGGTCAGCCAGGAACATGCTTTGGTACCTGTATTTTCCTTTTCATTAGAAGCATTATCTCCAGTTCCTCCTTTATCACCTCTATTTCTAAGTGCAGCTGCTCGCATGAATTATAACCTTGTAATTTCAGCAGTACTGAGGCACTGCTGTAAATAGGGGCATTTCTAACTCCAAGACATTTTTCTGCCTTCAGTGGGAGAGTTTATGTATTGTTCAAAACAGGAAAAGAAAAATAAGGCAGGAAACCTACTTCTTTCGGTGGCACCTGTGATGTCTGTTAAAATGTGCATGTCGCTGGGCGAGGAAACAGCATCTCATCTGCCTTGAAAAAGAAACTAAGAGATAACATCCTCTGAGAAATATGACCCAGGCACTGAACAGTTCCTGTTCCATATCCTCAGGTATTTACAGGATACAGTGTCCTACTGGCAGGGCTTTTTCCAGATGTTGTATCTATATATAATAACTCTTTAAACAGAAATTAATTGCTTTCCAGGGAGGTTGTGGAGTCTCCTGCTCTGGAGACATTCCAGACCCGCCTGGATCTGTTCCTGGGTGACTTGGTCTAGGTGCCCCTGCTCTGGCAGGGGGGTTGGACTAGATGATCTTCTAGGTTGTTTGTTCCAATTAGGCCCTCAATGAGCTTCCAGTTCTTGAGGTCCCTGTGTATTTTGGGGAAAATCACAAATTTTTATTTATTTTTTTTTTCCCAGTGTCACATTGGTCTTTCAAAGCCTGACATCACCATCTGCTCTTCTCCTGCCACAAAGTGAAACCGAGTATAACATTTTCCTCAGTTCCTCTGTGGTGTTTAAATAGCCTCTGGTATCACAGTATTAGAGTAGGTTACAATATTTAATATAATTTACCTTTCAAGAGTAGTCCCATGAGATAGGAAACTAGTTTCATTTTGAATTTATGAATATGAAAATGAGGCACAGAGAAGCCAATAAGCTTGCCCACAGAAAAGCTGTCCCAGAACAGAAGCTCAAACCTGTACCTGCTCTCCTAACTTGCTCCACGTTCTGGCTGTTTGTTCTTTCTTGCATCTATTTTGGTGTCCTGTTGCATTCAGGGATGAGCTGACCTGTGTCACTGAGCTCTGTTGAGATGTGCTGCAAGCTGCAGGCTGAGCTGATGCACCTATGGGTGTGGGAAAGGGCCTGGGCTGATCTGTCAGCCCATCAAAACCAAGAGCTTCAAGGGATGCTGAACTTTGGCATCTCCTGTTGTGGTTTTTTTTTCTCACACTGCCTCAAAATGAGCTGATTTCTCAGCTGTAACGTGACAATGCAAAGAATTGCAGACAGTTAATTCTCCAAATGCTGCACAAGGAATGCTAGTGGAATAAACATGATCTTCCTTCTATCTATTCTGCTTTTCTGCTTGACTTTGGCATCGAACCTTCTCTGTCTCTTATTGGCTTCTGTTAGCACATGGATCATACACGGATCTCTCCACCCTCCACTCCCCATTTCATTAAAAAAAAAAATGGATTATGAAAGGTCTGAAGAAGCCCTGGAGGAAAGTGACATAATCCCAGATGTTGTAGGATCTATGTCCCAGCTGCAACAAACCTGCATGTGGCAGCTGCTTTTGCACAGCCATCAACAAGAGCAGCTGGAGGGGCTCTGCTGTTAATAGCTCATCCCCCCGGGAAGGAACTGGTGTGAGGAAAAGCAGCAGGCATCACATACAAGATATCACATTTCCACACTTTATGTTCCCTTTTGTTATAAAACAAGCAAGAAGGCAATGAAAAATAAAGCAAAAGCAGACACATTTGCTTGCATCCCACCCTGCCCTAGAAGCACCATGGGATATTCCCCTCCCTCCCACCCCCCAGGTATGCTCTTCCCTTTCCAATTGAGTCCATAGGAGATTGAGGTACTTACTATTGTGTGACCTATTCTAAATACATTTTTTCAGGTGGTGAAAAATAAAGGTGGGCTATAAGCAAAAGAAAAAAGAAAAAATAATAGTTAACTCTCAAGCTTGCCCAGTGAATGCATATATTCCTAGAGGATTTTTTTCTCATCAACTGAGAAACAGATATACATTAGAAGAAATAAAACAAAATAGAGGTTTATATCCTCACTAAAGAAAAAAGCAGTTTCTACATTCATTGTCACTGTTTTGATATATGTTTAGTTGTATTATGTCCTGGGATCATCTAATTTCCATATAAAGTGTAGCTACTTTCAGTTTTACTATACAGTGTTCAGGGGAGACTTTGATTTGTGTGCCCTAGGGTAGATGTGAGAAATGCATAATTTTCTTTAAGTCCCTTCTGTCATGCACCATCAGTAAATTCTTGTGCAGATTACAACATGGATGTTTAGTCAGAGGTCTGCACACCCACGGAGGAGAGTGGGAGGGAATAATAAATGTGTGGACCAAAGTGGAAAAAAAAAAGGTAAAAGAAAAGAGAGGAAGAGAGAGAGAAATTCCATTAAGAAAGGTTACTGAATCAAAAAGAATTTATCAAAAACAGACTGGTGAGAGTGGCTCTTGAATTTTTATGAATTTGTGGGGCACACAAGTCAGTCTGCTTTGGACTGTAATTTCAGGTAATAGTAGAACTGGGACCACTGGGGCATACTCTGTCACTGTTTCTAATCTCCACTGCTCTGGAACACCAGTTACGCATCAATTCAATTAATCACCAATGATAACAAAAGTTGTTTTTTTCCCACTTTAGAAATGTTGCTGCTTTTTTTTTTTGCTTTTTTTTTTAAGTACTGAACTTTATCAGACAATTTCTTTTTCCCTTGTGAAGAAGAGCTTATGAAGTTCATTTATACAGAGAGCATAAATCCTATCTCCTACTGTTTTCCCCTGTAACCTAACGTGAAATATGCCTTAGAGCACCACTAATTCTCAACATTTAATGCAGTCTGATGAAAGCAGTTCATCACTCACAGACATACATCGTGGCACAAGAAGCACATATGGACCAGGAGGCACACACGTGTCAGATCAGAGATGGTCTTTGCAGCAGCACTGTGGCATGACACAGAGACTGAGATATCCCACAGCAGACAGGTGTCTTAACACTGCTTCTTGGTGATACACAGCATTAAAAAATGAGTGCTTCTTACTGTACAGCAAAACCCTCTCTCTTCCTTGTCACTCTTACCCCTCCACAGATTTATCTCCTGTTAATGACTCCTTTTTTTCAATTTGTGTCCCTTTCTGACAGATAATACTTTGTCTCCCTGTTCCGTGTGCCTCTCGCCTTGTTTGCTGCTCATTATTTGCTCTCTGTCAGGATGTAGATACAAGAACTTGCCCATAATCAGTTCAATAATTCCACTTCAAATCCAGCCATTCTGCTGCCACATATAATCCTGACAACTCATTATCCACCAGCCCGGGTAGGTCTGGCTCTTGCATATTAGCTGTGCTGTGACCTCAGCCTCCTTTTCTTGCCTTCTACACTTTAATTCACTATTAAACTCCCCTTGCTGAGTTTTGCCCTCAGCTGCATCGCTGCAAGGGGAAGGAAAGGAGCTTAGCAGAGATGCCCAACTTTTCCTAACTCCCTGAGTGCCACTTTTCCTGGTGGCAAGACACGAAAGGCTATTGCCAGCTTGTGATATACAAATGATTAGAGCAGATCTGAAGCAGGCAGGTATGATCATCCATGTGTAATGGAAGGGCAAGCTGAGGCATGAGGGGGACAGCACTGCCTATTGGGAGATAACACTGCTCACTTTGGGAGAGTGGAGGCAGTTGGTTCCAGGGGATTTGAGTGCAGGAAAGGGGCTGTTCTCACTTTTATTTTTTTTTTAATACCCTGGAAATTTGGTTTGCTGTGTGCTTTTGGATGGGTTTGGTGCAAATGCTTAGGTCCCAGAAAACCTGGATCGTGTAGATCCATTGATATATCCCCCCTTGGTTTGGTTCCACCAGGTTGAGAAATGTTTTCAGCCCTTTTGCAGTGATTCTGTTCAGAATCTGATGCCCTAAGATGGCAGGGTCTGAGGGAAAAAAAACCTTACTGATAGCTTGAAAAATTGGACAAAGAGATACGTGCACTCAAAATGTTCTCAGAGAACAGTAGTGTGTCTCCATGTTTTGCTGCTGCTTTTCTGTCTTAACCTTTTGACACCTTGAGGCTTTTCTTCTTTAACTGCTATGCTAAGCACACATGCTAAGCTGGCTGAAGTTTTCTCCATGTCTTCCCTCAAATTCATAAGCTCCATCTTCCCGAGTCTCTCTTGTGGTTGCCCTTGCATGACCCTTACAGAAAATCTGTGTGACAAGGAAGAAAAAGGAGCTTTACACAGCAAAAGTGCAGGGATTAGCACAGCAAAGGGTAGTAACTCAGAAGGTCTTGGGTGGCTGGTGGCTGACAACCTAGAAACCAAGGTGATGTGTTGAGCAAAAGAGGGAGAAGCTGCCTGCAGTGACTGCAGCAGGGGGGCTGTGGCTGGGGCCCAGGACCGGGCAGGATGAGGCCAACCTGCTGTCAGTGACCATCACCACCCCCTGGCCCAGCCTCTCCTACTCTCCCATGGGAGTGCTGCTTTGTCCCATCCTCTGCTTCTTCTGGGGGGTGAGCCCTGCCTGTGACCCCACCCTAGAGTGTCCACACCACTGTTCTGTGCAGCCCCAAGGCTCACCAGACAGACCTTGCACAACCAGAAGCTCTTTCAACATTTTGCTCTCGTCGAGCTAGAAAAGTACATTTTTATAGAGCCATTGGGATAATGCTGATGGACTCTTTTTCCCATCCCTTTCCATATGCAGCCTGCTGTATCTCTTGGTGATATTCCTGCTTGCCTCCTCTTTCCTACCTCTGTGAAAGTGGCTTTTGCTAACCCATATGTGCAATTGTGTTATGCACTTCACATCTCTCACCTCTTAACATTGCCTACCCACCCGTGCCTTCTTGACACCCCATCCCTGCTTAAGGGCTGGGTTCCCTGGGCAACTCTCAGACACCTGGTGTTTCTTAATATATTTAAAAGAAATGTGTAGGAAGAAATATTAATATTGAGATGACCCAACTCTTGGGAGCAGTAATTAATAATCTAGGAGCTACTGCAACAACCTGGCTAAATTAGAGAAGCTGTCAGGAAGGAATGAAATGTAACAATTACAGGCACAGCACAGTTAGGAAAATTACATCTGCAGATACAAAACAGGGCATCCATGACAGGACAAGAACAGTGCAGGCAAAGAACCTGGGGTAATCACTCATGAAGAAATAAGGATGAGTAGTTAATGAAAAGCTGTGATTAAGAAAAGGCAAAGACAGTCTTGGGACGTACAAGAGGGAAAATAATATGAAAAATATTACCCAGAGTGTTTTGCCACAGCAGTTGCCATCAGCTAAGATGCAGCTGCCACCAGCAGTGCTGGGTTTGTACCTCTGGGAGAACAGGACAGGGACCTTTATCTAAGAAACTGTACTTGAGAGCTCCCTTTCCTCCCTGGACCAGCAAAACCTGTTTGTTAACTTCCACACATACTGCAAGGTTGGTCGATTTTCAGGCTGTCTCAGAGGCTTAAAGAGCAGGGAGAGATTAAACCTTCTTTTCTGGATCAGATGGGAGTTTTCACATCTTTATATTTCATGTCCATTTTTTTAATCTCTTGCTAGTATACAGAAGGGTGAGTCCTAAAGCTCCAGCAAACACGTAGTGGGATGAAGTGTTTATCTCCTGCTCACAGCATGCTGGTGTACACACTGCAGAAGTGATGCATGATGGTGGGCAATGCTAAAGGAGATGTGCTGAAATGCAGATGGGAGTCAGCTGAGATGCAGCCAGGCAGCATCTAATAGCCAATGAAAACCACATGGTGACCCAGCTGATTTTCATGAAGTTGTTGCCTCTGAGGGCTCCCATATAACAAGACCAGCACAAGGAGGAGAGACAGGATGAGACCCAACAGCAGGCAGGTTGTCTAACCTTTGAAGAGAGCTGGATGAATTGCAGGATTCAAAGGTAAGATATCCAAAGCCTGGGGTGGGCTCATTGCAATTGCTTGTCTGTCTCAGCTCTTTTGGAACTCCTCTGCACCCCTAAAAGTAGTTACCCACTTGGGCTGTCTAAGCCACTGCTCCTGGGATGGTGGGAGACTGCCCCATAGTGTATAGAAAAAGGAGACTTAAGGAGAAGACAGTTGTTAAACAAAAACATAGTGGTTTTATCATGAAATACAAATGGCTTTGTCATAAAGTAAAAGCAATATGTGTAATGGAGAATGGGCAGCTGGCACAGAGGCACTGGCCAGGTCCCAAACAGGGTAACCTTAGACAAGGTAATCTAAGAACACAACAGAAATAGAAATGCCAGCAAATGCAATGAGTGGAGGAGGAGTCTACCACTGTCAGGGGAAAACTCTCACCCTCAGACTGGAGGGAAGGTGTATGTGTCCCAGATGTAACTATTATCAGCTCTGCATCCCACTCTTCTCCTTCATGGGGAAAAGACAATCCTTCTCAGCTGAAAATAGGGAAAAAAAAGTGCTCAGAAGATGATGAAGTGACTATCTATCTACCCAGCTTCTGAAGAAGCTACTTTAAAAGTCAATATTCCCTCTGTTTCCTCACACACCTGTTTTTTGCAGTGAGCTCTTGCCTGTGTTTTTTAAATTCTAAAAGGGAAGGGAATAGGAGTTTTCTTACCTCAGGAAAAATATCCACACTGATAACTGTCTGGCCTACCCTTTGATGTAGTGAAACTGGAGTATCTAAGTACCACTGCAGTAAAACTGGACGTGCTGAGCCCCGTGTCCATTTCTAAAGCCTCGGTAATTCACTTTGCCTGCAGCTGTGGAGAGGCTGCTACAACAAAATCTGACTGTTAATGGACAGGAGGTCAGTCCTGTCCCTCCTGACACAGCTGGGCTACGACAGCTGACGTTGCTGTCACAGGACTGACTTTCTGCCCTTTGGATGTAGTGAGTCCTTACCCCCTGTGATACACAGGAGGGAAAACTCCAACAAGCAGTTTCCATCAGCAAAGCAAATGTGATTCATTATTAATACAGCCCCGTTAAGAGTGCGTTGCACTTTAGAGGCATTAACTGATTGGCAGGTCCCTGACCTAAGATTTCTCTCTGTGTTTAAGCAGCACAGGACACAGAAGCATGACAAACAGAGGATGGATTGGATGGAAGATGTGGAAGGGCTACATGCTGGTGTTATTACAAATCTTACCCGTGCTGCCACCGAGAACTTCATAAGGTGCAGGAAAGGATTTGGTATTTTGCTGTTATGATGAAGTTGGAGTGTTTTCTAGTAAGCCTGTTTGACCCCAAATACTGGAACCAGAGAGAGCAACAGCTTTTCATGAGAGCTAAAAGAGGTAGTGATTAAATACCCCTTTACTCAATGGCAGCTCACCAAAGAGACATCCCAAATTATGAGCTAATGGGTCTTGATGCATATGTTTGCTGGCACACTCTGGGGCTGTGAGTCATAGGTAAAAAGATGGCAAGAAGCCAGTGTCTGGAAGCAGCAAGTGGAGCAAACCATGGCATGGGAGAGGGCCATGAGATTAACAGCCTCTTTGGAGGCTGAAAAAAAAAAAAAGAGGTTTCAGATTTTGAGTAAGGGAAATGCTTTCTGTGTTCATGGCATCTAAATACTAAGGGTTGATTCAGAGAAATATCTGATTATATACCAATAAAAGGCAGGGTGAGACAGATAACCTGCAGCAAATACAAGCACAGAAGCTGCAAGAATTAATCAAGGCAATATCCAACTAGGAAGGTAATCACAGAAGGGCTTAGGCTGGAAGGGACCTTAGAGATCATCTAATCCAACCTCCCTGCCTCTCAACTAGACTAAATTGCTTAAGACCTGTGTTAAGGCTAAAAGTCTGTCTGAAGCTATCTCCTCACTGCAGCTTCACCTAGGGCTCTTAAGCATGATTTAGCCCAAATTTCCCTACTGGAAAATCCCACTGGAGCTTGTCAGGCAGCAGCCAGGAGATCTTCCTGAATCTTCTGGAGAGGATGCAATGGACAGTGGTACTTTCTCCTTCTCATGGGGAGCTTTTCACCCTGTCCTATATATTTTCTGCTATTTCTATTATGTCCTATTTCTATTTTCTGCTCTCTGCCTTCCTAATCTTCATACACCAACACGTTTTGTTTTCATAGGCACAAACCACTTTTATTCCAAAACCAATTTACCTTTTATTTATGGGAATCTGAATGGAACCGTACTAGATAAATATGGTCTTAATTGTCCTCACAGGCAGTACAAATGTTTATACTTGTTTTGTTTCATTTTGGTGGTGGGTTTTTTCATATATTAAGGAGAAATTTCAAGACTACACTATGTATGCAAACATATTTCATTGTTTAAGAAAGAGGAATCAGAGTTGGGTGACATACTGTAATTCATCAAAAGGTCTGACACTGTGTTACGAAAGGATACTTTTCTGTATTTTGAAAACCTTTTTTTTCCCAACAAACATTCAAGTGCATTGTTTGATCAAGCAATAACAACACTTTAATCTATCTAGTGTACTTTGTTCAAAATAAGAGGTCAGAGAATAATGGTTCTCTCTGTTTTTAAAATGAATCCTTTTAGAAATGCTTTTAGAGGCAAAGATCTGATGCCAGGAGTTTTCTTACTTGGAGAATTTAGCATTTTGCTGGAGAATAAGCCATCTCCTTCAAGTCCAAGATGACAGATAATGTGACTTATTCTTTTGGTGTCACAGATATGCATCCCACACAAGTGTACTCTTCCCCTGTCCTTCAGCAGAATCAGACAATCTCAGTCTTGAATCAAGGTCTGCTGAAGTTACTCTGAACTTCTCTACTGGTTATCAGTCAGCTCTGGAATACGCCTCCAGAGGATAAAGGAAGAAGTTTCTGACCCTGACTATTTATTTGCATCCTCATCCCCCATCCGCTCAATGTGAAGCGAAGGAGACTTTGCACATAGGACCTTATAAAAAAGAAAAGAGTGAGAGAAGCTGGGAGATGGGTAAGACACAGGTACAGGGCAGCCCAAGCAGTGTGGACATCACCAAATTCTCATCATCCTCCCTCACAGCTCCAAGACAACACGTGCACATGTGAGAAGACTGATCAAACTGGTACAGGATTCTCTTCTTTCTTTCTTACATGTTCAGGTCCTGAACACAATTGCCATAAAATATTACTGATTTCATCACCTTCTTAGGAACACCTCAACCACTTGGATGTTTCTATCAATAACAAGCAACCATGATTCTACATTTCTTTTTTTTATAAAAAAATATTTTAATACTGGGATTAATTTCTCCCAGATCTGGCCCTGAAAAGTGCCTGTTCTAGTTCACCTGGGCTCCTTCCATTGCTGCAGGAAGCAATAAGCTCCACAGGTCAGTCCCTCACCCATCTTCAATACCTCCCCCTCAGAAACGTAAAGACCTAGTTAAGGCTTTTAGGTAGACAACAGTGGCTAATACAAATGACTCCTGCAAAGACACGGGTATTGTGTCATGCTTGATCAGGATTTCATTTACTGTAGGCTGTTAACCTAAAAACAGCACAGAATAATTCTTTCCTTTCTTGGCCTCTCCTTTGAAAAAGATGAGGTGCCTGGCAAGTTTTCATGTTCATTTAAAAATCTAGAATGTAGTCAGGTAGCACAACAGTCAATCATAACTGGTTTTGATGGATCTCCTCTGTTTCAGGATGTCACTGGAAGTCCTGCTTAACTAAGCAGGGCAAAAGTTGCTGTATGCATCTCCTCCCTCCCTCTGGCTATTACCTTTCTTTGTCAAAAGCTCCTGTATTTCTTTGTGGTTTTAGGAACAACACTTGCTGCAAGTTAGAAAAGTGAAAGCTAAAACTAGAAAGTCAAATTCAAGAAAACAGTACTAAGGATAATTAGCAATAGGGTAGATAGGCCAGCATTTGTCTGAATCAAAAACTGTATGATTTTTCTCGATCAAAAATATGTATGGCCACGATAGATAAGGGAATGGTGGGAATGATATAATAAGGAATTCTGCAAAGGTAAGAGGTCAGAGTGGAGAACAGAGATGGTCTTTTTCTACCTGTGATTTTTAAGTATCTCTAACGACACAGGATTTTTCAAGAACATGAGGGAAAAAGGATCTTTCAAGTTCGCCCATTTGGCAGGCATTAATTCAGCTGAGCTAAGCACCCTGTAAATGGCACTGACAAATGCTATTATCCCAAGTGCTAAGTTTTTTTCTCTTTTACTTTTAATGAACACAAGAAGGACCCTTTTTTTTTTTTTTTTTCCTACAAAAGACCACATCTGGGGATTTGCCAGAAAATGCAGGGTCACTGATTTGTTTAAGCCAGAGCAAAAGAGAGCTACCTTCATTTTTAATAAGGAAGTAAGACTTTCACAGAGGACAGCCCCAGCATGCCATGCTGAGCTGATGCATGAAGCAGCCACAAGCATGGCTGGCCATCTTGAGGGGCTGCAGCCATGTGTTAAACATGTGTGAGGCTACAGGACTCAGTGGGAAAGGCACACTGGGACCATCAAGCATCAGCTTGGGCTGATCCAAAAAGTATTGGTCCTTAAAAGGAAAGCTGACTCTGCAAGTCTGGGGTTTTTTTCTTTGTGTCTTTTAACAGAGATGACTTTTTTTTTCTTTTTTTTTTCTTTTTTTTTTTTTCTTTTTTCTTTTTTTTTTTCAAATGGGAGACATTATTTTAGATGCTGTGAGTCACTTTAGTAAGTTTCCATCCCTTACTTTCTGTGGAATACATACTTCTGGAAGGACCAAGTGGAGGTAATCTAAATAAGTACCATAAAAAAATTTTATGAAGACGAAGGTGATAAAAAATCAAGTTCCAATGCACCCAAATGTTTGTGAACCTCAAACTAATTTGCTCCTTGTTAATGTTGATGCTGCTCATTGCCATTCTGAGACGGCCTCACTTGTCCTTCACATCCCAAAGCTGCAGTGGCTATAACAAATATTCAAATAGAATCTCCTGGATGACAGCTGAGGATAGAGCAACGTCCATGAAGGGTCGTGACAAGTTGATAACATAATAGTAATTCTTTTCATGCCCCATAACTACAAGTATAGTGGGACAGTGGGATCACTGTCAGTTCTGAGTAATGCTGTGTAATTTGGACATGGGATGAGGGAAGTGTTGCCTTACTTTGTCTTTAACTAAAAACTATGATGATGTCTGTATTTGATGTATCATGATGACCTTGTGTCCTAGTTTCCACTTATAAAATGATGGCCAGTTAGGCACACTTGTAGTTACCTACAAAATGCCAGTCATCTAGAAGAAAAGTTTAGCTGCCAAAATTACTGGTACCACGTCGTCTCTTATTAGAGGTTCTACTGTTTATTTGTATTTATTTAAGATTTCACTCTTCTTAGCATTTACTCAAAATCTTAAGTGTGTTTGGTCTTCTTTAGTTTGGTAATAATAGATTATAGCTGTGGAACAATATAAAACCCCTTGTTTATAAACCCAGAATCATGCATCTAGGCAATGTATCATCCAAGACATTTGTTTTTGTTTTCCAGTGATGAATCACTTTCTCCACGCCACTGTACTCTAACCTCATAATGACATTCATTATCACAACATATTCAAAGCCTCTACTTTGAAATGTTACAAGGGTGTAGTAAGGAGCTGTTGTTATAATAAGGATAAACAGGATGGGAAATCTGTAATTAGGGCTGAACTGAGTTACAGTCACTCTTTGGGATGACAGTTCTGCATTAGTTTGCCTGTTGAAGGGTAATGAAGAGTATGAATTAAAACCAGATGTTTACATCTGGGTTTCCCCCAGTCTTCTGAAAGACTGGCATAGATTCACAGTTTGGGTTGGAAGGGACATTTAAAGGTCATCTTGTCCATCCCCCCTGCAGTGACAGGGACATCTTCAACTAGATCAGGTTGCTCAGAGCCCTGTCTAGCCTCACCTTGACTGTTTCCAGGAATGGGGCACTACCACCTCTCTGGGAAATATGTTCCAGTGTTTCACCACCCTCATGTAAAAAGAGTCTTCTATCCAGTCTGAATCTACACTCTTTTAGTTTAAAACTCTTTTCAAGTCTCCCCTCTTTCACTTTAAATCCACTACCCCTTGTCCTATTGCAACAGGCCCTACTAGACTGTCCCCAACTTTCCTCTAAGCCCCCTGTATGTACTGGAAGGCTGCCATAAAGTGATCCTGCAGTCTGGTTTTCTCCACACTGAACAACCCTAAACCTTTCTTCACAGGTGTTCCAGCCCTCTGATCAATTTTGTGGCTCTGTAGCCTGCTATTCTCAGCAAAAAATTTCTTCATCCCAAACCCGTATTTTGCTCTGTCCTTGGCTTTGAGATACACCCCACCCTGATCTTTGTATTTGCTATATCATGATAGCCTCATTTCAGGAGATGACCTGTGTTCCCTGCTGCAAATAACAATCTCATGATTTTTAGCAATGTAGTAATGCAAATAAAGGCAAATCAGGTCGTTGAGAGGCTCAGTTAAGTAGGAGGGTTGTTTAGTTTTTTTGTTTGGCTGGTTGGTTTGGGATTTTTTTGTATTTGATGTAAGGAATTAGCTTATAATGAAGATGATACATGGAATAATTTGTTTTCTACCCAGAAAATGCAAACAGCTTTCAGTCAGCAGAGATGCTCAAGTCAACTTTGTTTTAGCTGGAAAACAGATTATCACAGATATCAATGCTCAGTAGTTTGGGATTTGTACAGAGTAAGTTCTGCAATCCTTTTGCTTTGGGGAATTTTGGTAAGACATCCACAATAGTATTAGATCAACACGTGCATACTATAATGATGATAAGGTAACCATGGCAATGATGATAATACAGAAGTGATCCCAGCATACATATGTAAGCCACAGAGGAAAGCTCCATGAACATGCACAGTTTAACAAAATGAATATGTGAAGTATATTTGCTTGGGTCCAAAAGCCAGTAGTGCAAAGGGTAGTTGTTTTTCCCCTAAGAGTATGATCTATCTTCCTTGCTTTTTTTTCTTGCTGGACCAGACGAATGTTGGACGTGGAAAAGATAATAGACTGTTAGATAGTTTGGCTTATGGGGGTGTTCTATTTTATTGTAGCAACAGAGTGAGTTGTGTTTGGCTCCTGAACCAGACATCCAAACATCACAACAGTAATTATTATGTGATTGGACAGGTGAAGCAAGTACAGGACAAAATGTCTAAACTTCCCTCCTTTTATCTGAGTGCAAACCTAAAGTCAGACTCAGATTTGCTTTGAAAATTAGGGGCAGCAGTTTGTGTCTGGGAAGCCTGTATTATTGCTAGAAGTTGAGTGTGAAGCAGTAGGTCTGGGCACAGGGCTGATGGCAGAGCTGTGTGTGCTGTGCTGGCCACGCACAGGCTCATGCACAACCTCCCACTTGTGCAGGCACAGGAACCCAGTCAGGCTTTGCAGTTCCAGTGCTGAGTCCCAGTCTCAGCTGTACTCACAGCATGCCATCATCCACCTACCACAGGGATCTCATACAGGTACACAGGACAAGCAGGTAAAAAATAAGACCATCAGTGAGGTAAGAAGAACAGTAGTTTTTCAAGCAGTAACCAATCCTATAAAGAATGCAGAGAAAATTCTCATTTATTTTAGGAGGAATTTTTCTGTGTTGGTCTTACACCACTGCCCAGTGCAGTGCATTTCATAAGCTTTTGATTGCAAAAACTGTCCACAGGTCCAGCAGGCTTGGGTGAACGTTGTTAAAGATGTTGAAGTTTCCACTTCCCTGTGTTTCAGCCTTGCAGCATCATGGCAGTATCAACTGTTGTTGCTCTTTTCCTCTCTGAAACAGAAAGGAAAAATACAAATTTGCAACACCACAAAGCTGGTTTGCATAAGTCCTTGGGCCAGAGCCATCTCCGATGTAAATCTACTGCCTGAGTCACATATATATTTTCTTTCTGCATTTTACTCCAGAGATGTAGTCACTGCAGGCAGTAAGATGATTTGGTGAGAATGATTACAGAGATTATCACAAACAGGTCCCGATCTCGATTTTAATCAAAATTTCTGTCTAATGCCCTACACATTAAGTCCAAATTTGAAGCTGTTGTGCACTAAATGATGTACTTGGCATCTCTTGGACCGGGCAGCAGAAGCAGGAGATGAATGGATGAAACGAGAAAAGGATCATGGCCAATTAATGGTGTAGAAACCATGGAGGGTCATTTCCAAAAGAACAAATGAGTCTGGCAGTCTGGAATGCTTTTTCAAACTCAGTCAAGTAAGTGTTGAAGACCTTATTCCAGAGCTGTAGGTGGCTGCACAGCCCAATCTACATGGGCTGCTTTTGGTGCTGCAAGAAGGGCTTGGGAGGCTGTGCTAATCTGCAAGCACAGCACAGCTGGGTGAGTGGAAGAAGAAGGGAAAGTTAGATATAATTCAAGCTTGCCACTACAGGACATTTACAAATCATCTGAACTATGGTCTCTATTACTCAGAGCCTGTCTCTGTCCAAGAGGGAAATCTATCCAGCAGGGAGAATGGGGGGAAAGGCAAAGCTCAGATTTCAGCCAATTCCTTTCCCTGGTCTTTTTCCTCAGTTATCAAGAGTGAAAAAAAGTGAAAAGGACTTAAGCAGGATTTAGGAAGACCTAGCCAGTTAGAGGTCTTTGAGCCCAGCTGAGTTCAGAGGCCACTAGGTGAGGCAAAATGCAGGATATAATACAAGATATTCTGTGCCTGCTACAAGAGGGCTGCAGCATAAAGAAACAAAAGGGCAGAAGGGGAAACAGAAGCAAAGCAAGATGATGGGGTTTGCCTTGATTTTCCCTTGACCACAGTTGTGGGATCTGCCCTCCCAGGAAGGAGAATGGTGAGGCAACATGATGCCTCCATCTCATGGCTATCCTGGTGGGCACCCAGTGGTTGGTAATGGTGAATAATCCAACATAAGGAGACAAGAATCTGTTCTGATGTAAAAATAATCCTAGTTTCAAAGGGGTTTAATGTTTAATGATGTCACTGCTAAACAAGAATGATCAAATCAGCCCATTGTAACTTTAAGTCAATGTGAAATAGAAGATGGAATGACCAGAAGCTCTTTTGTTGTGATGCAAGAGTGCACACAGGAGAAAGGCAAAAAAAAGTTAAATATGAGATAATAGGGAATAGACACTTGTTTTCTGTTTTGAAACCTGAAAATGAAGACAAAGGCAACCCTCTTGTAAAAAAAGGGGTTTAGAATTGCAGCCTGGAATTAGGCTGTACAATACATATTCTTGACATCAGAGCAGTTTTACTCATTCTTTTTTCTGTGCTTGTTATTGAAGCTGTTACAGGTAAACATGTTGACAGCTCATTTTAGGAAAAGAAACATCTCAGCAGAAAACCACCCTCAGAATGGAGTGTGTAGCTGCATAACCTTTACTAATCCTGGGGCACAAAACTACATCTGCTTAAAACAGACAGGCAAAAAAAATCTTCAATATTATTCTATCGTTTTTCAAGCCTTCAGTAAGACATATCACCTGGACTAGTTATGCTGAATTGTTGAGCTTTTTTTGTGTGTGTTGAGATTGAAGCTGTGAAGAGAATAGAAATTCTGTTTAATTTAATTTTTTCAAGGTCTTGATGTCAGTCTTCACCATGGTTAGTCATGAAACCCTTATGCTTCAAAATTCTTCATGAAATTTTTTTGAAGATTCATTTTAGGTTACTCAAAATACATTTTAGCAATGATACTTCATTTTGATTCTATTTCTCAGAAATGTTGTTACAATATAAAATAGAATATGAAATTAAACAATTCAAAAGCAATGCTTTCAAAAGAAGAAAACCTCGTTTTTCATTCCAAAAGTGTCAAAAGAAGAAAGTCTGATATCAGAGCTACTTTTGTTGTTCAGACTGAAATTTAACAAAATTGGCATGCTTATATAATAGAAAATGGTACCACTAGCATTTTCCTGTCCAGCCTTCACTGATAGCTACTAAAAGGGGTACAAATCATTAACTAAAAGCCACGAAAGATAGAGGAAGGACAAAAAATATCTGGGACGTGGAAAAACTCTGAGAGTTCCAAAAAAACATATGTACAACCCAAAAAGTTGCCCTTTACTAAGTAGACCCAAGATACTGCTGCTTATGACCCATGAACTTTTGAACTAGTGAAAGAAGCTTTCTGAATTTGAGATGGTCATGAACTGGAGTCATACAAAGGCATTGAATTCCAGAATAATACAACCACTGGTGAAAACAAAATTCAGTAAGTCAAGAGAAATGGGAGGGAATATAAGTTGGGAAGCATCACCCTAGGAATGAGGACCAGGGCAGCATTGCAAGGGAGTGGGTTGGTTGAAGAGCTGTGTCAACTCCTGGGCAAGATGAACAGAAGAGGAACAACAGTGCAAAATGTGAGTTTGTGCACTAAAAAAAAAAAACAGCTATGAGTTTGCTAATTTGAAATGACAGTGAAGAGTGAGCTGGATGGACTTGTTTAGCCATAGCTTTGACATTACTCCAGGCAGGATAGGACAACTGAGCTATTTGCTTTCAATACATAAAAGCATTAATAGCATGGTACAAACTATGATGGAAAATTCATCTGGACTTTTGCAGCTGATGGTAACTAATCATGTTCTAGAAGGTGGCTTAAAACTACACCAGGAAGTTCTGTTAGGATGATGCAGGGAATGGTAACAACTATGAAAGTGAAGTCTAAGATAAGTTATGATTATAATATAACAAACCATAAATTCAGGTCCTTACAGCTATGAAAAGATGTTTTTCTGAAAAGATTATCCCGCAAGGAAGCAGCATAAATCAGCCCATGCAAAACCCCATGCCCGGGGCAGCTTGCTGAAAGCTAATCCAGATGGTTTTAGACTGCCCTTTATCAGTCAGTTTACAGAAAAGTTTGGCATGTATAAGCTCAGAAAGGAAATACTGAAGCAAGGTCCAGTTGCTATCCATAAATATATTGAAAGAGGGAAAGCAATGGAGATTAAAAAGACCAAATGAAGCTCAAGGACTACGTTGGCTGCTGGACAAGTGGTAAAAACTGGTTGTGAGGAACTTCAACCTGGGAAATCTGAAGAAGGATTTGAAACCATCCAAACAGGATAGCTTGAGAAAGGTCTTTCTTTAGAAAAAAGTGGGATCAGGAAAATCAGGAAACGTAATTGATTTTACAGTTTAATCAAATTGGAGCTCAATTAATATTTTAAAAGGATTTCATGGCACAGCTGTTTGAAATAATGGAGAGCTGGATTCATTGATCCAGAAGATTGCTTCTAATCCTACCTGGCTAAAATAAACTCAGAAAACATGGAAGCCCACACACACACAAAAATAATCCTCTGAAAAAAAACCATAATTGTTAAAATAAAAAATAGATGCAAAAGGCAACATCATCATGGTCCCAGGAGAAGGAAGAATCTGAACCAGAAAGCAAAAGATGCAAATTAAGGGAGAAAACACTAAGCAATACAACAGAGTAATCTAGTTGAAAAAAAAAAATATTGTGGGTGTTAGGAACGTTGTGATTTAGTGTCCTTAGCAATAATTTATAGGGAATGAGAGCTGCACACAAAGGGCTCTCACACGTGACCCTGTCTTGGAAGGCATTGAAAGGTAAGTCAGAACATGGAAATATCACCAAGTGACCTACTGAGACTGAGGACATTACTGGAGAAAATAACGAGTTCCCACTTGTAAGTATAAAAACATACCTTAGGCAAAAATCCTCCAAAACACTTGTAGTCTGTGGCAAACTGCTAGGAGGAATACTGAAACACTTTGCAAGGAGTGTGGGTGGCCAATTGAATGTAAGTGCATATTACAGTTTGTTTGTAAAAATGCTGATGCAATTTTAGGGTGCAGTTCCCTTGATATTTGAATCGGAGGCAATAGAGATCTATTTTCTGCATCATTTTAATGCAAATGTGCCTGGAATAATACACTCAGTTGGGGGAGTTGCTGTGCATGGACAAATTGGAACAAGGAGCATGGAAAACAATGAAAATTATCAGGAATCTGGTCAGTCTTTCTTACAAAGCAGATTTTAAAGTTCTGTGTGTATGAAGAGTAAAGGTCCTTCCAGCCCTGTCTGTGATTCTAAGCAGACAGAGAGTCAGAATATACTAATGCCAAAGGGGAGAAAACAATTTAGGCTGTTACATCGACAGAAGTGCCAAATGGAGTGAGATTAGCAATATGAAACCACAGGCTGGCTAGCAGGAAAATCTTTCATGATGCATTTGGCTGTAGAAAAGCTGCTGGGGGCCCTGGTGGAAGCCTGGTCACTCAGGATTTTTACAACAGGGCTGGACAAAACACTAGGAAATGGACCAGAGGGACCAATTCTCCACTGGCAAAGAGCGATGGAGCAGATGATCTAATAGGCTTCTTGCATCTCTAGCCTCTATAGTTCTATGATTTCTTACTGTAAAGCACAATATTTCAAAAGGAAAAAATAAATAAATTGAAGGCAAAATATTAGATGGGTTAAAACCCCAAACAAACAGAAAAAAAAAAAAAAACAAAGATGAAAAAGCTGAAGAATGAATGCAATTCTGTCTTTTTGCCTTTCAGTATTTAAAGGAGTTGCTTCTGACAGGTTGCTTTCTTGTCAGAAGCACTTTATTTTCTCCTTCTCTCACCATTTTCTCTCTTGCTACAAAAGCAGAAATAGCCACTTGGGACTGGTCATGTCTTTCTGAGGAAGGATGTTGCTCTCATGCTGTGGAACAGCATCAAGGCTTCAGTCAGTCAAAACATAGCACAAGCCTAGATGTTCAGAAGTTTTCTGCTAAAGCATAAAAACCTGATTGTTTTCTTTGGGAAGGGATTTCTTTTTCAAGCAAGCCCCAAGCAAGTACATGCACCAAGGCATCAGCCCTGCTCCCCTCCCATGTTGCCTTAACCCCATTCCAATACAGACTCTCATTTTACTCCTTTTTTTTCACCCAATTCTCACAACAGATTCTCTGCTCTTTGGCACATGCTGTCTCCTGTATCCAGACCAAGTTTTTCTGAGCTGTTCCAGTGGCCTTTGACTCTTGGATCTCTGGTCCAACCATGACAGGCCAACTTCAAAGTTAAGGCAGGTTGAAATTTCAGCTGCATCTCTAAGGATGGGGGTTCATCATATTCTCCAGGCCGTTCATTCCAGGAGTTTGTCATACTCATTGAGAAAATATTTTTCCTTTAATCCAGTCATAATTTTCTATGCTGTGGTAAGGCTTCCCCATTCTTTCACCGTACTGGACTAGGCAAACTTGCTCTGTCAGCCTTTGTGTGCTCCAGCCCCTGACCATCATCATGGTCCTCCACTGGATTCCCACTAATTTGTCCACACATTAAATAATAGGATGAGTCTGAATGCTTGGAAAGCAGTTACTAGCTGATCATTGATTTTTCTCTTTGTCTGTTTGCACACTTACGATAAGTTCTAGGAAGCTTAATATAAACATTGAAAAAAACTCTGCCTTTTTTAGCTTTGCAAGAGGCTCTTTCAGAAGCTCTAACACATTGGAAAGAAACAGGATAATATTAATGGTGTTTTTCTCTGTGTACATAAGGCTGTTTTTTGGGGAAGCTCAGCAACCACAAGTCCATGCTACCTTCAGGCAGGAGTGTGTGCAAACAGAATATCCAAAAAAACAGGGATAGCAGTTCATTTTTTTCAATGCATGTTCATACTCATCTCATTCATCATTAGTGGGAATTGTGAGACCTCCGGTGACTTTGAAATCTTGATAAGCACATACAACCTGATGACAGGCAAATGTGTTTTCAAAGGGAATAACATCCTGATTTTTAGAAGTCCTGGCAGCTCTGACATGTAAACGTGTCAGTTATATGACATATATCCTCTGCTGCCTGTTACCTTGCTTTGCCCTGGGACAGTTTTACACAGCACGTTGTCCTCTCTAACACCAAGCACTGTCTACCTAAGATCAACAGGGGTAGGTGAAATCTTCAGGCACTGTTTCAAAAATGCTGTCTGAGTAGGGCCCTTCTTTGCTGAGGTTTGGTTTTGAGGGATTTTTGGAGAGAAGGAGCAGGAGAGATGATAAGAAGGTGGTTTGTAAGGAGCAGGAGGGGCGATAAGAAGGTGGTTTGTAATCATACATGGCAGAAAGGGTTGCAAAAAGTGGAAGATTTAATAACATTTCCTCAAGACAGACTCATTATCCCCTCAAAAACCACTTTTAGGTAGCAATAATCATCTAACTGTGGTTTCGATCATGACAACATATTTAAATTGGGTGGGCCTTTTGTATGGGGAAATACTTTATTTCTTGTGCAAACCACACTTATGTTCTGTATATAGCCAAGAACTACTTTTTCTGTCAGCAACCTGCAGGCAGCTTCATCTGAGTAGCTGTGAATTACCACAGAGCAAGGCTGCACTGGCACGCTGAGAAGGGAGCTATTCAGCTTAGTGGCATTATCAGGATCTTAAGAGTTTCTGCCTTAAATTGCCAAGCACACGCTGGGATAGTTAGCCTGTCAGGACCAGCCAGTTCTTGGAAACCTGTCCCAGCACATGGCTAGTTTTCAGAAGATAAGCAAACCCAGCAGAGGTGCTGTCAAGCAGCAGGAGGTCTGACGTTGCTTTGGGCCCCAGTTTTACTCTTCTTCCCTTTGCCACATGTCAGTCCTTCCCAACTTACTTCAGTCTTTTAACAGCCCAACATCTGGAGCTGGCTTCAGCCCCGTTTTACGGGGGACTATCGGGGCATGATAAAAAAAGAGCTGAACCCTCCAATTTCCTACAGAAGAACTGAGCACAGGCTGTGGAAGAGTTAGGCCATTTTGCTGTCAAGGTTGAGGGCAAAGAGATGCCTGGAGTGTTTGAGGGAAGGGGATTTGCCTCAGATCTCTATCTTACAAGACACAGAGGAAAAAAGTTACCTGTTTGCCTCAGAAAACTGCTGGCAGCACATGCAGATTTGTCATGGTTTGTGATATTAATGATAGCAATGGGACATGGGACTCTTAGATTTTACATCTCAGCTTCACATTAACATCTTGCTGATAGCTCACTGCTCACAAAACAACTAATTTGGTTCCAATTTGGGGGATCTTCATGTCTATTTTTAGTTACTTAAAGATTTGGCATGCGGTCTGAGCTTGCCATTTGAATTCTCTTCAGAGTGAGTGGAGAGATCCATGGCTGGTGAGTTATCCCATCCCATCCTGTCCTGAAGGACTCTTGGGTTGGGTGGGAACATCACACTGGGGCAGCAACATTTGTTGATCTGCAAGAAAAAGTGGCAGGTGCTTGAAATATACTGTGAAAGTGGCTTTGCTTAGGCAATTTGGAAATCTGCTTTTGTGCTCAGTATGTCAGTGAAGGAAGATGTGAACCATGTCTTCACTCTTAGGTTTGTCCACTGTCTTTAGAAAGTACAATGGTGTATATGGTATTTTTTGCCTAGTCATACCAGTGCATTAATATCCTTGCTTGCACAGTATAATCACAAGCATATAAAAAATCAATGCAAGCCAGGAAGTTAAAAACACTTCTTTGCAAACTGTTCTTCAGTCAAAATGGAAAAGGAAATGTACTGAGGTCCATCTGACTTTTCAAAGCCTCATTTCCCTTAGCAGGTCACTCCTGACAGGTATGAATAGGACACCATCCTGTTTAGTGACCATCCTAAAGAGGGAACTGTTAGTATGTGCAGTAAACAGTGATTTTAAGTCTGAGGATTGCATGCATCCAAACCATTAGGCTTGTGATACAGTCCAACCTCTCTAGGTTGTAGGGCTCAGCCTTTCTGTGTTGCTTTGTGCACTGTCCTGTGGTTCTCTTCAGATGATGTGGCTATTGCATTCCTATAGCACTTGGGGAAAAAAACAAATTTAAAACAAAGCAAAACAACCTAACATTCAAATATATTCAAGGAATATCCTGGTGATTCGTTATTCCATGCAGAATGCCCATTACTTTTGTTAACTTCAAGGCTGTATTCACTCAGAGAACAGGACAATAGTATTTACATTGGGATTTCAAGGGAGACGACTCTTATAAATTAGTAAAAGGCATGAGTCATCCCAAAGCAGTGTTTGATCCATGAGGTGCTGTTATCAGCCCCAGCATAACACTCTAGCATCTCTCTGAAACACCACCCACCTTCATTAGCACACTATTCTTGGGAGCTAAGCAGGCTGGAGGCTGCAAAGAAGTGCTATTGTTATACCAGGAGTAATTCTTATGTTTTATTGATACCCAATAAACTGTGTATTAGCCTGAAAGCAGAGAGGCAGAGGCTGGTGGAGTTCTCTGTTCCTCTTGAACACAGGGAGTGGAACTGGCCAAATCCTCTTCAATTACTTTTTTTCAATAAATGTCAGGTTTGGGGAGGATAACCATCTGAGCAATTTAATAATTAATAAGAACGTATTCATCTCACTATACAGCTGGACACATTACCTATGAATAAATCCCCCAGATAATATATTTGTGGACCTTCATCATATTTTTTCCATTCCACTTTTTTTCACTGTTATTGTTTTGGTTTTGTATTGGGTTTTTTTCTGGTTTGTTTGTTTAATCTCGGTCTAGTCCCAATTGCACTAGGATTTTCCAAGAAATCATCCAGCTAAACACTTGGGAGAAAAGGAGCAAGCACATGGACCTCAGGACTTGCCTGTTCAGGAGCAGAAGTGGCATTTGCAATGATTAGGTCTTCAGGAAACCTGCCTGGTGAGCTGTGGAGATTAGGCAATGCTATAGGACTCCATGAAAGACAGGCAAATATGGGTGCTGTGCACAAACTGGGAATTACTGTGGGTGTGAATTAACCTTGCAGATCACAGGGTTTATTAGGCTGAATTATTTATCCCAAAGATAAAACACTGAAAGAAAGAAAGAAAGAAAGGCATCATTAAACAGCACAGCTTTGCACAGAGTTTAGGCAGTGAACCAAGTTTCCGAACAATTTAATTTATTGGAGACCTAAATTGTACCAGATTATCAAATCAAGTGGAAGAGAGGGAGGAAATGCATTTTATTTTCAGCTCCCAGAATGTAATAAATGTGTTATTCCATTCACACCATGTCTCAGCCTGAGTAGAGAAGGGGATGTTTCCTCTGTAGGATAATTTTCCATTTTTTATCCATTTTTCAAAAGCTGTCAAACAGTTGTAATGAAGGAAAAACGTTGCTACTTTATCACTGAAGCTTGAAACCTGTTAAATGTGAATGTAAAGTGGAGCACTACATATAGTCCCAATACAATGGGAAGAAGCTTAACTGTTTGAAGTCTGTCTCTGTGGAGATTATACGCCAGCAGAAAAGGACAATAGGAGAGTTTTGCCTTGGGAAAAGAGAGACTGACAGGTCTGCATGTTTTTCCACAATCAATATTGTAGATGGAGCTCTCCTTACACGGCAGGGTTCAATTAAAGAAAAAAAAACGCCAGAATTTGGGGAAATTCCCTGGAGAGTTCAAATCCTTCCCGGGAGGAGGGAATGTTTTTTCCAAGACGAGCTTGCATGAAAAATTCATGCAGTGGATGGATACATTCATACAAAAAGAAATTTGATAAATAAATAATTGTCTTAATTCTTACTGCCTCACATAGCAATTGCACATCCGTATTGACCACTTGAGTTTGCAAAACTAGTCCTTAGTGTAAACACGTGTAAAATTAAATCACCCAGAAAAACAAAATAAGGCAAGAGGTCACACATGCTAACTGAAGCAAGTAGCTCATGCTAAAATCTTAAAACACCCAGGAAATAATAAACTTCCCCATGCAGCCAAGAAGCTGGTGGTGCAGGGAGCAACACAAAGAGACAGACAAAACACAGCATGAAAACGTGTGATAAGCAGAGATTTGAAGCCATCAGGAAGGAGAGAAGAGGAGGCAGCTGCAAAGACAGGAGGCCGGAAAAGACAGACAAATTGGGCTGGAAATATATACAGTTATGATAACAGCTATGAAAGCCATTACATGAAGCTGCAATTAGCTCGCTCTACTCCACTGCTATTCACTCATGCTTTCATCTCTCTCCTTTTTCCCAGTACTGACTGCATGGGGAGGACAGTTATCTATTCTGGAGAACAGTACACAACACTCAGGTTGGGCAAATAAAGTTCCAGACTAGTTTATGCTCTCTGAATTTCCAGGTCAGGAAGAAATGCAAGAGAAGGGGAGCTCAGGAAAATCCATCATCTAGCACAGTCTGCCTCTCCACTGCACTCCTTCTCCACTAGGAAATCAAAGAGTAAGTTCAAGGCTCCCTATCTTTCAGTCTCAATGACATTTTTTCCTAGCCATTTCTGGGTTTCTGGTCCCTGTCAGTTCCTCTCAGTCACCTATTTTTCCATTTCTTCATGGTTTGGGAGCCCCTTTCAGAGAAAGGGAAAAGATGAAGAAAAGACCATTTCTTCATGGTTAATCTGGAATCATGTGTTACATTCTGTGATTCTATTATTTTCTGTGCATAACTTTCATTCAGCAGCCACTTCTTTCCTCAGATACCTGCAAATCCATGTATGGTCCTGGAAACCACTCTGCACCTTTCCCTACGTGCTTGCTCCCTGTTTCAGCCCCTTACCCATTCCACCCCTACCCCTGTCTTTGCTTCTGTTTCCACCAAGATAAACTTTTCAGTCTGGTTTGTTCACAATCCTTTTCTTCACCATCATCTTCTTTGGCTGTGTGATTTTTTTCCACGCTAAGGAAAACCCAAGGACACAAAGTTGGAATTGTCTTTTCTTCATCTTCTTTTTCCCTTACTCTGAAAGGGACTCACAAAGTCTTGCTCTGGGCGTTCCCCTTGAACTGCTCCCCAGTGACAATGAGCTTGGCTTGCTAAGCAGACCAAATAGACATCAAGAAAAGACAGGGCTCCCTTCCTCCTTTCTGGAACAGGAATCATCTTTGGAAAGCTTTTGTTTTGCTATTTTTATTAAGACAAAACAGAATCAACTCTGATTTTTTTTCAAGATTAAAAGGAACAAACTTCAGTCCTTAGTGAAGTAAGGAGGCTCATCTTGAGTACTGTGCTCAGTTCTGGGCCTCTCATTATAGGAGAAATATTGAGGGGCTGGAACATGTTCAGAGGAGCTACCAAGCTCGTGGGGGGCTTAGAGAACAAATCATATGAGGAGATGCTGAGGGAGCTGGGCATGTTTAGTTTGGAGAAGAGAAGGTTGAGGGGGGAACCTCATTGCCCTCTACAACTACCTGAAAGGAGGGTGTAGAGAGGTGGGTGAGACCTCTTCTCTTTAATTACTAATGACAAAACCAGGGGAAATGACCTGAAGTTGCAGCAGGGGAGGTTTAGATTAGATATTAGGAAGAAATTCTTTACGTGTGGTTGAATTACCAACACTGGAGGCATTTAAGAAAGGAATTGACAAGGTGCTTCAGGACATGCTTTTAGAGTAGGAATGTTTGGGTTTTGGAATTATTTATTTTAAATTATTTTTTTTTTCTGTATGGTTGGACTCAGTGATCTAGGAGGTCCTTTCCAACCATATTTATTCTGTGAAATGCCCTGCGTCTATCATTTGTAAATTTGGTAAATTCAGCTTTATACTAAAAGGAAGAAACTCATGTGCCTGTGTATTTTTAAGGTCTTGTCCAAAAGACCCTACTACAGAAAGCCCACTTAATCTACCTCAGAGGGATGAAGGGCTGAGTCAACCCTGCTAGGATTTGAACCTGTCACTCCAGGGAGCCTAATTATTGCAAATGTGGTGCTTAGACCACTAAACCCTTCCCACCTGCTCTAATCACCTCTCAAAGAGTCCCTTTTGATCCTAGAAGGTTACGCAGCACCTGTGATAAAGGCAAAGTATTTAACAAAGCCTCTGTAAGTGGAGTATATAATTATTCATATGATAGCAGGTTTAAAAGAGCCAGGCAAGGAAGAGAACATTGTGCCTAACAAAGATCACAGTAGTAGCACTGTGAATTGCTTCTCAGCTCCGCTCTCTGTTTTCCTTCTGCTACACAATGGGGAAAAAAAATAGAGTAAGGGGAGAGATGAGCTAAATTGCACTTGCTCCCACCGTGTTGCACCCCTTAGTGTGTGTTTACTTGAAGGAGTTTTCATCTCCCCTAGCTTTGCTGTGGGCTGGGGGGCTGCACAGCTGGAGGGTAAGGGCTGAGAGAGGCTTGTCCTTCTCTGTACCTGTGCCAAGTGTCTTCAGGAGTCATGCAGTTGGAAATGTTTCTGCTATAGGCTTATACTCACACATCTGTGCTGCAAGAGTGCAGGAGAAGTGTGTGGGCACTGGGGAGGATGATGGGGAGGGCATATATGCTTGTCCAGCTGCAGGGTAGCAGTTGAAAAAATATCTGCTTAACAGCAACTCCTTGGGTTTCTTTGCTTATCTGAGGATGTTGGTAGTGTTTCTGCACAGTTCAGAAGGCAGCAGTAAAAGCTGATGAGAATCTTTTGTCTCATTCTAACAAGGCTCCTGGTTGGAGGTGCAAAGAAAAGCAGGGCTGGAGAGAAGCCATTATTTTTCCATTTCTGAGGTTTAAAGAAAGACATCCCATGGTCCTCCCCAGAAATAACATTGCCACTAATATTTTTGCCTTTTATTCCCTGACAGAAAAGAGAATTTTTGTCCCTCCCTCCTTCCATTACCTGAAGGGGATGCACGCCTTCTATGGACATGCAGATAGACTAAATCTGAAATGCTAATGGACTGGCATGTTTGCAGTGGGGTGAACAGTTTTCTGCTGGAAGGCTGCTTGGCAGGATACCGTCCTGCAGTCATTGAATCATTGCACTGAATCACAGCCATGTTGGCAGGATCTCGTTCTGAGGAAGTTCACAGTACTGTCAAACACCTGCTGTTGCCATTGAATGATATTATGCAAGATCTGAAATTCTATTTATCGAGATCCCTATTTGATTTCTTTTTTTTTTTTTTTTATTTTCCTCATCTTCTTCAGTCCCCAGAGACTCAAATGACTGCAGTAAAACTTATTCCCAAGAACATTATACAATAGATAGCACGATGCCAGAATACCAGCTCTTACAGGGTGAAAATACACTCTTCTGACTTCGTGCTGATGCAGAGATGCCAAGATAGCACAGGATACAAAGACATACAAACATTCCTACAGCATGAACTCTGCAGGGTTACTCAGGTAAAGAGAGCAAGTAATCTTTGATTCACAGATGCCCAGCCACTCTTTTTTTTTCTTTCCCTTGAAAGCCCTGGTTGTACACCCTAAGGAGAGAGGGCACTACTAGAAATAGGTTTTATCTCCTTGTCTTCACAGACACTGATTTTTCAAGATAAGAGATTTCTTGAGCCACCATGGCAGGAAGATTGGCTTACACACACCTAGGGAGTGAATAGCAGATTGTGAGAGTTAGAGAGCAAGTATATTAATTTCCCTAATGGTAATTTAAGGTGGTATTTCCCTGGCTTTCTCCATATCTTCTATCCTGCCATACAGTTCATTTCACCTGGATTTTTTGGGGTCCATTCTCAAAAGCACATCTTAAGTAACCATCCTGAGCTCCAGCCTGCCTCTTTGATTTTACTCCCAGCCCAGCTGACATCAGACACATCTCTGCCCAAGAGCAACCCCAGAATCTGGCTCTCCAGCCACCTGCAACATGACCAAGATCTGCTCCTTTTCTTTGATCCCATTGATCTTCTCTTTCTTGCAATCCTCTAATTTTGGTTGTTCTATTCTGCAGACACCATTCACTGGCTTTTCAAATACAGACCCTAGTCTCACCCAGTTCAAAAAATACAGGTAGAATCCAGACTTGTTTATTCCATAGCACAAATAAAACTCTAAACCAGGAGCTCATTATCTCACGTCTCAGTTCTTGCAGCATCCTTTTCCTTTTCTGTAGAGCTCACACAATCTTGCCTTGCCAGTATTCCTCTAGAGCCCCACTGCAAAGATCACTTTCATAGCCTGTCTGTCTGCCCATGGCAGCTCTCACGGTGCATCCTTTCACTGGCTGCCCTTTCTCTTATGTGTGAAGACCTTGCTTGTCCCTGTGCTGTCATCTTCTTTTCAGCACTTAAAAGGTGATTTTGGTCTTCTGTTTGGCCATGATTCTAGTTTCTGCTGAATCCCAAACCCTTTTCTTTCCTTTTTTTTTTTTCATACCATGTTCTTCTCCATGTTAACCCTTGGAGTTTCAAACATCATCTCCCCAAACAGGTATGGAAAATACCTTATTGTTGTCCTCTAAATCCTTCCACTGCAATTGCTTTGTATAGGTCAGTTACAAAAGCCTTCCTAATAGGCTGTCAACAGGTTCTTCAGGATGACCAAGAGTCTGCCTGCAGCTGTTCATTTCCCTCTTCTTCCTTCCTTTCAGAAGCTAACATCTCTTCAGCAGACTGTGACACAATAGGATTTATCAGCAAAAACAGATCTCAAAAAGGTGTCTTTAAAAAACAAAACAACCAAATAACAAACAAAAAAACCCCACCTACAAAATCCACAACCACACACATAACTTTACACACACACTTTAGATAGAACCCCACAGTTAGTTTGTGTTTGTGGAAGGGATGTGATCAAACCTGTAACTGGGGTATCAAGTATCAGTTTCTGGGCTATCAGCTACTAGGATTTCATCAATGCAGAACTGTTCTCAAAACCACTTGCTCCCATCAGTCACATGTGAAGCCTGTGGCAGGGCAAGGGCTTAGACCTGTCTCAGGGATCCTCAGTCAGTGCCAAGCACTCAGGCATTAATCATCTGAAAATTTGCTGTGCTATCATCAAGCTGATACCAGCTATTCACTTCTAAGCTGAGAGCATGGAAACAATGGCTTTTAACACCAGGAAGCAAGATGATAATTAACATGACCTGTCTATCACCCGGATTATTAAACTGCATTAGAAATGTTTTGTGGCTGAAAATTAATTATGTAAATCTTTGCAGGAGTGTCACGCAACTGAAGGAAATATTAGCGTGTGTTCATCAGCTCTGATTTCTTCTCTCAGCTACATCCTAAAAGGTTGAGTTCTCCTGTCAGCATCACACAATTGCCATTAACAACAGTTGCAATACTTTTTGCTGAAAGTAGCTAATATCTCTGCATGCATGTGGTTGACTAGAGCTTGTAATGGTCTTTCAGGCTAACACTGAAGACCTACTGACATGGCAAGTCTGGAGCTGCAACTCTGACTGAGGTCGTTAGAACATTCCAAGTTCTTTTTAACTGCTTTTTCTCTGTGTAACATAGATGCCATTTAAAAAAAAAAAATAAAAAAAAAATATTACTTTTGAAGTCTAGCAAGGACTTAGAGGTTCTTAAATGCTGCTGGAAAGAAGGATCAGCTGAGAAGTATTAATTTTTCTAAAGGTTTAATTAAGTTTAATGCAATTATTTTCATCCTCTCCAAAGCTAGGCTCAATAGAAAAATGTTTTGGTGAGAAGGTATTTTGTAAGCTTTACCCCTAAGTAAATAAGAGAGCAAAAATGCCTCTGTTTTCAAGTTCTATGTCCATAAAATATTAGTCTAAATATTCTCTAGAACTCCTTGAAAATGTTAAGGAGGGATTCTGGCCTCAGGGTTAATGGGTCATGTATGTGACAAGTGGAACTCATCATTTAACAGTTGATGCCCACCATATACAATCTATATACAAGCAATTCACCTGAGGAACTCCTTGTGTTCAGGAGAAATGCAGGCACTTTAAGGGTTTGATTTATCTCTGAAGCCTTTAGGCTGAGATGAAATGTCTATTCCAGACCATTAGCCCTAAAGGAAATGGAGGTGTGTAATTCAGCAGCAGATATTTACATTTGGTTAGAACAGCTGAGCTGTTCCAGTCATGGACTATCAGGAGAATGCCAGTGTTCCCAGGGAACATAAAGCCCATCTTTGTACCTGCCTTCCAGCTGAGGAATCTCTGTCAATAGCAAGGTGCTGACATGAGCCTGTGTTTTGGGAACGTGGTGGAAATGTGCTAATGTGTTCAAGCTCCAGATTCAGTTTCTCGGGGTTTTGCAACTCAAGAGCCCATCTGGACAGAAATTAAGCTGCAGGGGGAACACTATTATAAATCCCCAGTAAATTATATAGGATGAAACCAGCATTTCTGCTCATCTGAATGGTGCTAGAAGTCCAGGAAATAAGGAAGTTTAAATGGGGAGCATCTCTGCATTTTAAATTACAAGGGAACGTGAGCACAGCTGGCCACACAGTTTCAGATTTAGGATTTCTCTTTTGTGCTCTAGACCTCACAGCCATAAGACAGTCTATTTCTGCTGCAGAATTGAGAGGGGTTTCTTTTTAAACTCACTTTTTTCTAGGGCTAAAAAATGGGAAACTGATATGAGAAAATTTGTGCTGTTGATGCCATGTCTCAGTACATTGTTGACCCTGAAACACAAAGACAGAAATATATCATTGATTTTCAGTCCTTCCCTAATGACCATGTTAACAGAAAAACCCAGCTACTTTGTTTGTTTTATACAGTCCCCAAGCACTTCTGTGGCTCCTCAGGTGCCAAACTCAACACTTATTAACACCCTGTTCCCCCAGGCTGCCTTTGGAACACTTCTGTGCTGCTGCTACTGGCTTTCAAACATAAAAATCAAATTAAAAAACAATTGTGTTAAAAAAAAAAAAAAGCAAACATGCAAAATTTACATGTGAACAAACAACGGGGGCTGCTCTGCTGATTGTATTTTCACTGTCATGTTGGATTAATTGAAGTTTCCCTTAATTATAGTGAAGCAGCCAGAGAATCACCATGTTACACAAGGTGACCAAATCAAAGGGTCTCTCTGAGGGGTTTACAACTGCTCTGCCAGGTAGTACCCAGGGCTTTGAGTGATGAGATCACACTGATCAATGGCATTCAGAGCTTGGATACAAATCTCCACAAACTATAGGCTTGTGACCCAAGGTCTTGGTCTGGCCCCATCTTTAATTAGAACCTGCTTTGGCTTTCCCTAACTCAGCTGCAATAGTTGGCATGGACCTCCTGCATATTTAGATGACAACTAATGAGGATTTTTATTAAACTTGAGCCTTGGCTGGCCGGAAGGAGGGAATGGCTTTTTAGCATCAGATGGAAAAGACTTTTGCCTCTGGAATATTTCTCAGCACGGAGCAAAGAGCAGGGGGAGGAGAAAGTGATAGGAACACTGTCAGTGCTGCCACTAATGGGGCCTGCCTGGGGCACGCTGTTCAGCATCCCTTGGAAGGTGACCTTGACTGCTAACATTTACATTTTAGCAACCATTTGACATATTTGATTGTGTCTACAGCAAAAAAAAATGCACAGTTCCGGGAGAGATGTGTAGCTCAGATCAATGGCTTCAACTCCACTGGCTCCTCTTGTCCTGCCATGCTCTGATGTTTGCTCTTCAGTCTGAAAGTGCACAGGGCTGGAGAACACCAGGGCACTGCCCCTTCTTGTTGTTGCAGGTATTAGATCTCATCAGGCACCATCCATAGCCTAACTCAAGGTACGATCTGCAAATTAAAGTCCTTCTCAAAACAATTAAGCCATTCAAGTTGGTAAGAACAATGATGAACCAAACAGCTGCCCATTATTATTTGCCTCTGGTGTCATTTATCAGTCTTGGACATGTGGGAGAGGCTGCAGATGTCTGCCAGAGGTATCGTTGGGTCAGATCCCAGAAAGCTTTGCTTCTGCAGCTCCTGTCATTTCTCTACCCCACAGGATCTGTCATGCAGAAGGTGGAGATTTGACAATAGCTCCCAGTCCTTATTGCCACATGTTTCAGCAGCTCAGCAGATGGCTGTGTGCTCCTACCACCTGGCCAAAGGGTGCTGTCACCCTTCCAAACAAATGGTATTGGCACCTCTGAGGGACAGGCCAGCCCACCGATGCTGATGTGCTTTAACTCACAATATAAGGATGGCTAAGAGCACTCATGGGGCTAGATATTACAGCTTAGCAGATGGGTGGTAATTTGTTAAGCTGCTATAATGCAAAAGCTTTCAATTCAGTATTCATACCCTAAAATCTTCAGCCAACCTAAGAGTCGTTTGCTTTGCCTTTAATATAACTGGAAAAGATAGGAAATTAAATTTTTAGGCCACAGTGTTTGCCAATCCCTTTACTTGCTTTGAAAATAAAAATCTCCCTCTCCGTTTCCTCTCTGCTGCTGAAAGTTCAATCACGTATCAAAATAGTGATGCCCTTTGTCCTGGCACATTACTCTAACTCCAAAACATATGTTATATTAAATATTAACCAACCACTAATCGCTGCATCATTTGTTGAAGGAAAGAGGTAGTTTCATCTTGTCAGTGCCCTGTTTCACTCTTCTGATGTTTCAGTACCTTGCTCTGCAGAGGCTTCTCCTGTTACTCTGACTCTTGTCGGTGTTGAGCTTGAGGAACATTTTGGCATCTTCCAAAAGAAGTTTTGTTAGCTCTTTTACACCCCAGTTTATGTACATCAGGCCAATGTGGGCAAGGATGTGAGCTGGTGGATTGAGCAATGCATTTTAATTGTTTGGCAACCGTCCTCCTCGGTGAACTTAGGAAAATCACTGAATCTGCCCTGTGCTTGTGTTTCCCAGGTATAAACTGAAGGAGGAGAAACTTTGATGTTTAAATTACTAAGGTTGTTCCCTTCAAGACATAAGAAAATAACCCAACATGTTGTAAAATCCCATGCTGGAAAACCTTTGTCAAAAAAATACCGTTGGCAAATTCTTAACTGTGAGGTCAGTTACCTAGAGATGATGACTGGCACACAGACTCCAATTACAGTGTGAGATTAATTGAATGGTGGTGATTTTTCAGAACAAGATGTGTAACACTACGTTTATTTGCATGGCAGGAACCTCAGGCCTCAAAACTGTTTCCAGGTTCCTGAGCTTTGCAGGCTTCTCACTGAGGGCAGCTGCAGGGAGGGAACAGTGGGAGGATCAGCAGTCCCAGGGATGACAGCAGTCCAGCCTGCTAGGGAAAAGGATGGTGCACACTAGGAATAATAACTACATTGCAGTCTGGTCACTCTTTACCCATCCTGATGCCAGCAGAGACAGGATGTAAAAGTTTGCAGTCGGATTAATAATTAATATTCCCCAAGTTTCTTTGCTGTGATCCTGTCCCTGCAGATCCAGATGTACCAAACTGGGCACCCTCTAGTCTCACAGAGCTGGCCCTATGGCTTGTATTCTTCCAAATACTAAAGGTGCTGGTAAAAACTGATATTTCAGAGCAGAATCCTATCATTGGCTACTTAGGGTTGGAAAGAAACTCTCTTAATAAAAATTTGTCCCCAGACTGGGAGCTGCTCTTGAAGAGCAAGATACCCTTAGATCTTACCAAGATAACCAAGCAGGGTGGCTGAGGATTCTCTGTCCCACGGTGTGCAAAGTCCTCTACCCCTGAATTAGAAAGAACAGGAATAAGCTGAGCCTCTCTGTCTATACTTCCCTCCTTGCTGCTCTAAAGCACAGATGAGCTAAGGAAAAATGCTGGTGGCTGTGGTCAGGAGCCAGAGAAGCAGTATGGTCTGAAGAGTCATCCCAAAATTACAATCACTGAGGAGCAACCCACCCCACTGAGACCTGGGTGACCAGATCTGCTATTAGCACAGCTCCAGAGATGCTTACTCAATACAAGCTTTCATAGGAGGAGGAACTTAAGCTTTAGCTTTAACTTAAGCTTAAGTTAAATATTTTCATATATATATTCATATTATTTCAATGCCTAGAGGACTTGCTTGTGGTTTGGTCTTTTATCCTCTTTTAAAGAACACAAAAGTTCTGTTTCTACAAAGAGTTAATGTTGTGTTAAGAAAAATAATACAGTAAAAATATCTTTCCTTTGTGCAGGCCCCAAGCTTCTGGGATGCTTCAGTGGGCTACTGGGAAATCTCTTTAGGATAGAGTGTGTCTGGTTGAGCTGTCAGATTGACTGCTAGAGGCACAGCTGAGTTTCAAATGGACAAGCAGCGTGCGTGCGAGATGCTGCCCAAAAAAGGAAGATGTTTGACATGTGAAGTGTTTTTATTTTATGATGAAGAACGAGCAGGAACATCAGACAGGTAAATTGCCCTGCCAAGCACGAGAATTTCTGACTGTCTCATCACCTGCCATGCCTGCTCGAGAGGATCCAGCATTTATTTCTGCTGAAAAGCAACTGTTTAAATTGCCATTTGCTGACTTTTCATTACTGATCATAATTGCAATGTGCAGGTTCAGAACAGCAAGAGGAAGACAGTGCTTTGCAGGCAGAGGAAAATGAGAAGCATATCTTGTTGAACCAAACAGAAATTAATTAAGCTGGAGGAAGTAAAAGAAAGCTTGAAAATCATCAGAAATCAAACCCAAACAATCTGAGAGAAGCAGGGCCAACACCGATGATTATCAAAGTTTAGCAATTAAATTCACAATATACCAATTAGAATATAGGTCAAGGATTGATTCCTACTAACATGCTCTAGCAATGTATCTTTATATCAGAAAAATTGAAAATACTGCACTTTAAATTTGAGGTCATTTACTACCAAGCTATGATACAAAACATATCTGATTAAATATTTTGCCTGAATGCTATGATAATGAGGTGCAAATAAACAAACAGACTAGAAAGAGAGAGTGAGGATATCGGATAGTGTGATATGGAATTGTTTACCCAGCTGCATGTGAGATGCCTTCTTCAGTCACAAGTGCCAAAGCCACCAGCGAGTATGTCCTTTATGGGTGAAAAAAAGAACATAATGTATTTTGTATGGATCATATTCAGCAAAATGTTTAAACATGTGCTTTAATTTATTATTATTCAGCCATCAAGTACTTAACTTGTACTCAAATTCAGAAGATAAAGATGCTCTGAATCAGAGACTACTTACTGCAGATTTTACAGCAAAACTCTTTTGGCAATGCTTGAAAACACTTTAAAAATTTTATTTGGACCGTTTTGAGATCTCTCTACTTCTCAAGTTCTAGTTATTGCAGAGTGAACTGTACACAGCTCAGAAGGAAAGAAAGATTAAACTCAATCAATCCGCAGTGATTCTGAAGATATCCAGAATAACTTTACTGTGCATAGGAAAAAGTCTCAGCTTTGAAGTCTGCTACGTGGAGAATACTCAGGGCTAAAGGCAAAAGCTAAATATCTCAGCAGAAGGCTTTGAAGCTCTCCTTTCCACCACCAGGATAAAATTCACATTTTTTAGTCAGAAAACTTATAAGGTATTTGATCCTCAAGCAAGTCTTGGCACGAAACTGAGCCCTGCATGTGGTGTCAGTCAAGACGGAGTAACCCCAGGGGTGAGAGCAGGGAGGATCTTTGGAAAGTAATAAATAGGCAGGATATCCAAAATGGCAGCAGCTGGAAGCTGCTCCGAGGTGGGATGTCAGGATGAACCCCCTGGGAGATGTGATACTGCACACAGGGCAGGGGAGGAGGTCAAATGTGCAAGGCCTTGCAATTTGTCAGCCAGCTAACACCATCATTACCTGTGTGTGTGTGTGTGTGTGTGTGTGTGTGTGTGTGTGTGTGTGCACGTGGCCTATAAATTACACTCACAGATTTCCAGGCTAAATGTCCCCTTCTTGGCATCACAGAGAGCTGCACACCCCACCCCACCCCCCATTAGGAAATCTTGTTTTATAATAAGCAATAAAACTTAGCTCTCACGGTGTGAGGCTGCAGATGAGTCATTGCTGAAATCAGCAGCAATGTCAATAGTTTTGATTTTTTCTGCACGTTATACACTTGTCCTTTTTTTTTTCTGACATTACCGGGACAAGAGCCTAGGAAGAAATGTGGGCTTGAAAAAAGGAGCTAGAAGCAGAGAAAGGGTCTGAGTGCAGGACAAGGGAGATGGACAGGGAAGAACACATCCTTCATTACTATCGTTATCCAATATCAGGTTCAGGACCCAGGTGTTTCTGGAGACTCCCTGGCAGGCAAACTTCTGTACTGCCTGCACTAGTGTTTGATCTCCTTGTTGGCAAGAGCCCTTCTATTAGATAGGAGTCATCTCTCCTTGCATGAGGGGCACAGGCACACCAGCCTCCAACAGGGAGCATCACTGGCAGAAGCTTGCCTTGCAGCACCATGCAACATTTTTACCACATCAATGGAAAAAAGAAGGTCAGAGGAGACAAAAAAAAGAGAGAAAATTAGAGTCCTTCTGTTCCTAGTGGAAACTAGCAGGCCCAGAAGGGAGAAAAACTAGCAGACACTTCTACAAGGTGGCTGCAGAAAGGACATCTGTCCCGTTGCCCTGCTGGCTCCTAGACCAATATGTGACATTGCATCTGCATCGCCCTGGTGTTTCCACCACCATCCTGAGCTTGGGATGAAGGAACTTCCCTGGCAGCTGCTGCTCTCACTGGGCTGAGAATCAAGGAATTGTAGTAGCCACCACTTGTCCAAATAAGATTAAAATCTTGGTAGTGTCATTGCCACTCCTTATGCATCCTATGGCCCCTTGGTCACAGGGATTCTGCCAGGACTGGGAATAGGAGAGGGTGGTGAATACAGCAAAAATGTCACCACTGTGAAATGTAAAGATGTTTAAAATTTCCTACATAATCTGCATTTGGTCCTTTCCTAAAAGCCCAATATGACCTCTCAGAACAGCTATTTCATTATACCTTGTTGAAAAATAACAACTGCTGTGCCGGTAGCTCCTCTAAAAAACAATGAGGAGAGCTGTAATTGGGATGACTGATAACAAATGCCAGGTAATGGCACAGTGACAGAAACCATGTGAATTACTTGTATGCATTGCTGGGGTCTGAATTAACTGCAACCATTTAGAAAAAAGACCCAAGCACCTCACTGAAAATCTCTGTTATTTTATGCTGCCTCTTGTCTCACACTCTACGGGAGACATTTTTCAGTAATTTTTTTTTTGGTGCCATTATAGATTGAAGGCCTTTGTTCCATTCTTGTCATTTCATACCCAGGAAGAGACGCTGTAAAAATAGCAGGGGCCTGGGGACAGGTGACAAAGAGGATTAGAGGGATGGGAAAGCCAGTGTGTAAAAGAGATTGAGACGTAGGATTTGTCACAGTTCCAGGGTTAGCTGCTCCTCTGACCTCTTTCTAGTATGGAGGCAGGCTCCTCTTCTTCAGGCCCCTGGTGGGATTCTATCTGCCTGTCCCTTCCCTGCAAACAGCTCCCTGGCAGTTCAGTGAACCTCTGTTTCAAGGATCTCACTTTTTAATGTCCAGCATCCCTGGAATCTTTTGACTTCTAGCCTTGGCAAAATAATCTGCAGCTGGACTGTGGAAATAGCAACCTCCCAGCTCCAGCTGTTTTGTCATGCCCCCTGTCATGCTAAATGCTAATCTGGAAGCTCTGTGCAGCTTTCCAGCTTGTTCCCTAATAGCCCTGTTATTAAACTAAACCAACATTTACACAGAGTAATCTCCACTGCCACCCCATCACATATCTTATTCTCAGAGGTTTACAAGGCAAACCTTCATCCTCCAGAAGATGGTTCAGTGATAGTGACCCCCACTTGAAGGCCACAAAGAATTGGTTCCTATTTTCAGCTCCATCACCGCCTCCTTTTGTGACCCTGCATTCTTGAAGTGGGATTCACCTCATCTAACATTGGACCTAAAACCAAGGTCCCCTCAATGAATGATGCCTCCTGTAATCAGGGGAGAGAAAGAGGTGCAAAGGATGCCTTTATCTTAAGCCCATATCTCAGAACAAGACAAACTGCATTTGTTCCTTCATGGATGATCATAGAGAAGCAGCAAGAAAAAAAATCAGATGTTCTTGTAGGGGCAACCAAATCCTTGTGAAGAGCTAATAAAGTTGCTACTGTAAAAAATAAAGAATGAATTGTGCCTTCAAATCTCCTCAACTATGGCAATGTAAAAATCACCTCGTTTTTCATGTTTCATATTAAGCCTGTTTTGCAGAAGTGCCCTTCTTTTATACAAACACCACCATATATTCCTTCCTTCCCTGTCATAAATTATCCTCTGCATGCCCCCTGTGAAGATGTTAACAGTACTTTTGCTATTAATCTTTGCTCTACCTTTTTCTAGAGTTTTTTTCCTTGGTGATCCATCTTAGGCAAGAAAGGCAGAGCTTTGGTCAGGGCTCTGGTCCCCCCAAGGGAGCTTCACTCTTGTTAGCTGTAAAGTGTCCGTAACAATGCACCTTTTAATGATGCTCCCCTTGGCTTTTACCAGCCTCATAGCAAGACTTGTACTCCATTTTCCTGTAATAACTCAGCTGCCACCAGGCTGGTGCTCCTGGCACTTACATCCTTACCAAGACTTTGCTGACTTGCCCCAGCTGGAGCAGGGAGATGCAAAGTGACTGCCTTGCTCTGGAGAGGTGATAAAGGGCTCACCTCTTCGGTGACCTGGAGCATTTCCACTGGGGATGTGATAGGCAGCAGAAGAGCACATGAATTAATGCTCCCTGTGGCTCCCTGGGGTGGTGTTATTCACTAGTTTTCCTACCCATTTTTCTGCAGACCCGAGTCCATAGATGGTTTGGGTCATGTTTACTACCTTAACCTCTTCCTTTTGTGGACTGTACCAAACTGCAGTCAAAGAAAATTTGTTCCCTCTACTAGATGCTCAGACAAATAGAACTCTTCAGCTGAGTGATTTCAGATGGTAAAGTAAGTGGTGTAACTACACTTGGGATAAATACATGCATGCAGAATACAGCCAAAGTATTTATGCCCTTTACCTCCAAAGAACACATCTCTACTCAGCAATCTACAAGAGCATTTTTTGCAGGCTCAACCAGTGGAAAGAATTGATAAACACTTGAGTGGCCCTCATGTATATTTCATATGGTAGGAGAGTGTGACAAGTGCAAGTGTGCACACACATACACACACACAAACATGCTCATATGCACCAGCCAGTACCTACCATTTTTCTATTGCTGTAAAATACCTCTGTCATCTTTTAAATAGTCCAGAATACAGCAGCAGAGTCAGGGGATAAGGGAGTGGTGAATGCTGGATGAGACCAACAAGTAGGTGCAGTTTGACAGGGCATAGGCCATGCATAAAAAGGTGAGATCCTGTTTTATCTCTGCAGGTCAGTACCTGATTTTGGTAAAATATATGTTAGGAGGCCAGTGTTCTCCCAGAAGCAGTGGACACAGGCATGTTTGTTTCAGAGATGAAGGTAATGCCTGCAGGGTAGGATGGAGTTCAACTGCAGCCACATCAACAACAGAAACCAGTGTCTTGTTAAGAACAAAACAAAACAAAGCAAAACAAAACATCCTCCTCTGAACAGCAGGACACGGATTATGTGAGAACATGCATTCCTGGAAACAGTCAATTTTTGTGAGTCCAGGACTCCTGACTCCAAAAATTCCTGAACACACCAGTCTAACTAAAGTAATTTGTCTCCTTCCCCTTTTCCTCTCTCTCTGCCCTCTATTTAACAGTTAAACACCTATAATTCAGGACACATTACACCTGTCTTGATGATATTTTATATATTGATAAAGCAGGCAAGACCACAGATACTACATGCTTCCCTGTTTCTTTATATGTAAACTCTCCAAAAAAATCTTAAAAAAAAAAAATTAGTTACAATTTTCTCGAGTTTTACCAACCTTAAGGCAAATTTTTCCACTAATAGTAGCTAAGTTGGAAATTCTGCTAAGCAATATTCTTACTAAAGGGAGAAAAATCCCACCACTCTGACCATGCCAAGTAGCAACATCTAATTGTTGAAATGTAAGTACAGCTCAATTTCAGTCTTCTGGAGGAAGGTAGTGGATCACTTCTCCTATCATGCTATAACCTTCCCTCTCAGCCTAAGATGATTAATTTTTGACAAGTTTCAAGGCCTGATTTAGAGTGATCTGATGGAGTGACCTATTTCTATTACTTGTTCCCTCTGTCCTCCTGCTGCTAGCTTCTCTGATGGCCACTCTGGCTAACTCCCACAGCTCTGCTAACAGCTTTCCTTACTTCAGCTCTTGGAAGAGCAGCCATAATGGTGAGAAATGGACAGAGGAATTTTAAAAGCCATTTCTTCAGTCTCACACACTTCACAAGAAACTCTTAGGTAAAATCTCTTTTTTTTTTTTTTTTTTTCCTAGACTCTACCCTTCACACCCACAATGCTGAGAAGTGTGCTAGTTGATTCCATGAGGTAGCACATTGAGGTAAACTGGATTATATTTCTGTATTCTGTGCCACCTGCCAGTTTTTACCCATCTGAAATGATCATTCCCATTGTAGCAGAAATGCCTCTGAAGCACATGCAAAACAACCAGGCTGCAGGTTAACCCACTGGTTCATGACATTTCTCCTCCCTTCCCTCCACCTGGTACTGGATGAGGTTTCACTTCTCCAGCATGATCCCTACCCTGGAGACAGGGAGGGGTTGTGGGATGGGGGGGTTGTCTTCACTCTTCCCTTGGACTGCAGCAGGCTGCAGACATCTGGGTAGCTTTTCAGAACAAGTGTGCACCATCCTGCCAGTCTGTGACACTATCATATCTCCATCCTTGGACTGCTTTTATGACTCACTGTGTGAAACAAGGTAAAATCTCCAGAGTTTCAGGGATTGTGTAAATTCCCTTTTATTTTCCCCCCCCCCAGGATTATTTTTTTTAATTGTTTGTTCATGAGTTGTTTTTTTTTCTTCACTCTGCAAGCTATTGCACTTTTCAAACTCCTTGACACAATGCCAACAAGCAAAATATTGACTGGTTAAATGCTATTTTCTAAAACTATATGGGCCAGATCACCCAGAAAATGGCCCATGGTCAGAGACACTGGGGGAAACACCATCACCATCTCAAGTCACTGCTGATATTCAGTATAACATTGGGACTTTGGTGTTTAAGCACCTTTAAACAGGATTGTGAGTACTAAGAGATATAATGAAAAGATTTAGATTTTTTACATCTAGTCTTTATATGAGGACAAGCTGAAAGAGCTTTGAGTTTTGTTATTGATTATGACCTAATGTGATATTGATATGAATTGTAAATGCTACATGTTGATAGAAAGGGGGTGATGATTGGATCAAATATAGTCTATTCATGCTAGTCCAGGAAATTTTGTATTGTGTAACATGATAAAAATTGCACAAGACCTAACTTGATTCCTGTGTGTGACTCTCTAGCAGGTATGTGCTTTTTATGTTCTCATGTCTAATCAATATATCTTTCTTTTTTTTTTTTTTTTTGGATTGGTGACAGTCATTGCCTAAGGACTGATGAAGCTTAAATGCTGGGACTTTATACTGCTGCTTTCCCTTCCATTTCTGTATAATTGCTGTCATTCTGGAGAGATTGGGTATTGTATATTGAGGAACATATTCACAGGCCTTTTGTGTTTGCCTTCATAATAGTAATAACAACAATAACAAACGTACTGGTGGTAGAGATAGTACAAGCAGTAATAAAAATCTAAATACTTATCCTGAATGGCATCCTATTGTGTTTGTGCTCTAATCTTTGTAAATGCTGATCATCTTTTGTCTTCCTAGAGCTAGAAGGTGCTTTATTCTTTCAAGTTTTTCTTCACAGAAACGTCTTTCAAGGTTGAGGCATTGTTGGAAGCTAACAACAGTAGCTTTGAAATATATCATTTAAGCTGGAGAGTGACAAACACCCTACCCTGCTCCTGGGAGAGTAGCTGTGCATTCACTTAATGAGGTAGTTGAAGACATCTCTGGTCCTTTCCCCACTTTGAGCCCAAATGCCAGAGGCAAAATGGAGAGCTTTCCTTCCATGTGTGCAAAGATTTCCAGCTCTGTGTCTCTGTGCACTTACAGCTGTTGTCACCTTTCTGGAAGGGTCATTTTTACTTGCATAGTTATTAAATCCTGTCTCCTTTGTTCTACCCAGATCAATCCCAGGCCACTACACTGAAGGAGAGATGGCTGCCAAGGAACACTTATTTGTAAAATGGAGCATGATGGTGAATGTTGTTGTCAGGCAAAGGCAATAGAAGTTTCACTATATTCTGCTCCCTCTTGAGTTCTCTTGGTCAAAGGGTAGCTGGGTCTCTGTGACCATTATGCCTGTTACATCATGCAGAGTGGCAAGAAGAGCACAACTGTACCAATGATGATAATTGCCTGGTTCAGTGGCACAGAAGCAGACAAAGAAGTGTCACTTGGTGCTCTTTGCATGCAAGAAACTGCAGAGAAGTACATGGGAGCAAGGAACTCTCCGTCTACCTCAAAAGATGCCTTGATCTGAAAAGCTCACTTCATAACTGTGGCTTTAGTCTTATGCACTATTTTCTTTACAACACACACTTCAAATACTTCTTCCAAAAAGGCTCCTGGAAAAGAGAGCCTGTGTAGCATCTCTTTGTGTTATATTTGGAGCATATGCTCAAAGAGAATTCTTACAAACCCTTCTTCATGTAGCTTGGATAATGAGTATGCCTGAAATTCTAAATATAAGGTAAATGTCACATACATAGGGAAGAATTAATCAATGAGATATGTTACAGATTTATGATGCACAGCTCATTAGGTTTTCTAATCTGATTCACCAAGGTTTTGATGAAGACAGATTGCCAAATAGGGAAAGAGGCAAAGAAAATCCAGTCCATTTATTCTGAAGGATCCATTCTTTCCATATGACATTTTTGTTGGGGCAAGCACGCTTTAAATCGAGGAGTACACAATTGGTTTATGCCACAGTTTGATTTGACAGGACTTAGCAGTCCTCATCAAAAGGTATTTATTTCATCAGAGCAAAGGAAACAGAAACTTGTCCAGAAATTGGAAGCCCCACTCATTAATCTAACGAGAGCTGTTCTTTCTCCCATTTCACTTTCATGGCTGTTGGGGACAAGAAGGCTCCTCGTTTTATCATCATTGTCCATGCAGCTATCCCACACTGCAGAATCCATGATGACTGCATTTTTGAAAGAGTATCTCCCCAGGGACTGTAATTATTCATCTTTCAGGAGACACAAGATCTATAATACACAAGTGCTGCAGACAAGAACTAGTTTACAGGTTTATCTCATGATTGAAAGTATAATCCATCTTCCCTGGCATGATTTAGGAGGTGCCACGTAAGAAAAGAAAGTAAGTGGGCCAACCCCATTTCAACTTGGATTCCCTTGTTCACACAGGTCCTATTCTTTTAATTTTTCATTTCACAAGTCTCTCACTATCACCACAGAATAACCCTTGTAGCCATCACTGCAACTCCCTTCCCAGTAAGGTTTATTCTGAAGATGGGACTTAAGACAGTCTAAGCTTCTTGGAATGTTAGTCAGCATCTAAAGACACTGAAGCCATGACATTGCCATCTTGCTGTGCATCTCAGTTTGGAAGTCCTGACTGGGTGTCTAAAAGAAAATGTGAATTAACATGGTTCCAATTTATCTGGATAATGGTATGACCTGTGTGACCATCTCACCTCCTAAGCACTTATTTTTTCACCTTCATCCCCACATATTTCTAATTTCCATACATGCTAAAATCACCATTGTATACAACCCATTACTTCGTGTTTGTTCTCCCTACACTCTACAATAACCATCTGTTTTTTCCAGAAGGTAAACATAGCTTGTCTTTTTTTTTTTATTCTGAGACATCAAACGTTACTCAACAACCCCAGAAGATGTGCATTTTTAATGCAAAGACTTGCCTTCTTTGGAGGGCACCAAGTACCATCCAAAGAAGCTGATAAAAGACTGCTAACATAGAGGGCACAGGGTATCTAACATCACACACATTAGGAAGCAAACATCAGTCCTGGGTGCTCATACTGCAAAGTATTACAAATAAGCAGAGTCAGACAGGCAGGAACAGCTAAACTGTACTCTAGACATCTAAAATGAAAGATCTGGGTTTCTGCTGATGTGGTGGCTGACATTATTGATTCTGAAAGCAACAGAAGGAGCATACCTCTCTGCCTTGATTTTGCCATTAGAGATTAAATCAGGTCTGCTGAGTCTTTGCAAGTGAAAGAGACCAAAAAGTTCTCAGTACGCCATTTCAAAATTGTAGACAGTGGACTTAAAGGACCCTAAATCCAGCCCCTGCAACTTCAGCTGTCTGAAGGTGTGTTTGTAAGTGCCCCTAGAATATAAAAAGAGGGATGGAAACACTAAATCTAGGCTTTTTTGAACATACAAATCCAAAATATAATTGTTGTTCCTTAAGGCTGTCTCTGATTTGGAGCCTGTTCCCTGATTAATGGCATTTGACAAAGACAATGCTGGTATAGCAGGACACCAGCTATTTGTTAGGCATATTTCAGTTGGGAGTCATCCTTTGAAATCAATCTCATGATCTGGCCAATATTTATGAACAATACCCTCATCTCCAACATTTAAAACTCATTCAATTTATACCATCTAAAATGAATTAAGTTCAAAATAAATCTTATTTATTTTTCACCATTTCACATCATTGAGTGAGCTGGCTGATTTATATGATCCTTTGTATCACTGTAGCATCTAGAACAAGATGCTCACAATAGCTACGTGCACTTTTTTTGTTCATATGGACTACCATATTGTATTGGAAACAATCACAGGCAAAGAAAAACAACCCTAAAAAGCCAAGTGAATCAAAACATTTTCATGAGTCCTAAGTCTTACAACACACAAAACCAATCCACAACTAAATTAAACGTTGGGTTTTGCCTATATTCCTTAAATTATATAGTCCTTCCAAAAATCTAACTCATTTATTTTAAAAGCCTTTCAGGTTTTCAGCTCCCCTTCATTTTCATGAAATTTTAGGATGGCAAATTGTGGCAGGAATTGATTTGTCTGGACTCATACAATGTATTCTCTGTACCTGCCTCCCATGTTACTATAGTTTCTCCCTGACACCTACCCTTCTTTGACATTTTTCTGGGAAGCTGGCTGCTGTGCTTCAATTTATTAAGCCCTCCCCATGAAGATATCAATTGCCTCTTGGCAACAGGAACGTTGTATATCTTTGGGGGATGGGCATTTTCAAGAAAAAAATTCTGAGATACACTGCTTGCTGCTAGTGCTTGAGAAAGAAAATTTACCCTTTTATAAAAATTATTCAAAGCCAAAATGCTGTATTTGCTGTCAAAATGGTCATTCACAGAGAGGTGAAGAGACATTTTTAGAAGGGACGTGTACAACATTTGTGTCCTGTTTCTTCAGAGAAAAAAAAAGTCTGTTGAAGGGGAAAAACAATGTGTGAGTTTCTGCCTCTGATACTTTCCAGTTTTGTGAGTGAGATTTGCCCTGATGCAGCCCAGGACCCACAGACACCAGGGGCATGCTCACTAGTTTTTACATACTATCCCTTGTTTACATGAAGAAAAAGAGCAAACTTAGATTTTAAAGAACCTATCATGGGTGTTTGGGACATCATTAAAGGTCTAGATGTTAATTCATAGACAAGTGTGCTTTTGATTCAAATCTGTTAGCTACAAGAGGCTGTAATCATTGCAGTGCTGAACATTTCCATCCACGTAATTGTGTGAAGGACAAAAATATTTTGAAGAATATATATGTAAAACTGGACAGCTCACTTTCTGGCACCAGGATATAGAATGAGGAATTAACGGGCAGAAAGAGAGAATATCAGTAACAAGAAAAAATGATGTGATACTGCATCCAGAGAACTTGTAATCCAGTTTTGGAGTCATATACATGCTTAGATATAAATAGTGAAAGATGAGACAGAAAGTCACCTGGCAGACATTAACTTGTGAAAACCCAAGCCTGCTTGTGCCAACACCACAGATCTCATTCCTTCAGGACCATTTGCACAGAAAACCTACATCACAGCTGCCTCCATTGTCCCCTCATTGCCCTGATCTCTTGTGATGACATCCCCAGGATGTCTGGCAAAGACGAGCTCCTTGTCTGTGCAGAATGTTGTTCAGTTGCAGGTTTCACCACTGCTGTGCAGCCTGTAATCTGATTTTAAAAGAAATTGTCGTCGTAATGAATTATAGTGGGGAGACAACAAAGGTAAGTGAAAAAAAAAACAACAAAAACAAACCAAAACAAACCCAAAATGCACAAAAACAAGTGGTTTTAGTGCCAAATAAAGATCTTCGTGCCAAAAGGACAATGCTACAGTGCACCTGGAGAAATGTCTGGGTGCATAATGAGATCTGCCTGTAGCAGGAAAGTCTGCATCAGAGGTTTGGGGTTATAGAAGAAAGGAGACTTTGCTAAGAATCTAGAGAGGACCATAAGGTATTCATAAATCTTTAGAAGCAACTGCAAGTTTCTGGACAGGAGTGAAGATTGAGCACCCTTCTAGCAACCAGCTTTGCTTTCAAGCCATTTATTTAATCTGTTTCACCCGTCAGTAACCTGGTTTGTTCTGCTGCACTTTCATTCTTCTTACGGTTTAATTTGTTGCAGGGTTTTCTTTATTTAGTTGTGCACATTTGTGTAATTAAGCATAGCTTTGGACCTCGGAGAACTTTCCTTTCTTTTACTTAAAAGGAGAGGTGAATCTTTCTGAGTCAGCTAATTTGTTGGATCAACCTAATGATAGAACTGGTGGAACAAAAAATAAAGCCAGATCCAACAGAATTTGCAAGGCTATACATCAACAATCATATAGCAACTGATCTGTAAGGCTTTTCAGTAGCTTGCCACTGTGAATTAGCCAGGTAATCTACTAAATCTAGAACTACTCTCCATTTCACAGGCCATTGGATCTGCTGTAAATGGAAGATACCTGAAAAGAAGATGGAATAAGGTGCCCGTTCATGCATTCTTGGAAGACACAGTCCCTGGGCATTAAGTCAAAGGCCCTGTGCAAGGTGTACAGTGAAAGTGATTTCTTAAGACAAAATGTGGGTTTAGATACCTTGCTGACCACCCATTTGTGGTTAAGTGAAAGGACATACATCACTGAAAAATATTAATAGCTAGTCTTCAGGGAAAAACACTGGAATACAGTCAGCATTAATCACATCCCTGACTCTATCTCAGGAGCCAAGAAGAGGTCATTTTTTTTCCATCAGGAACATCTTGGTACTTAAGGGAAAAAAAATGCATTCACACTTAAAGGTTTCTGTGGTGTAACCATAGAGATGTGTTAATGTAATAATCACACACAGCCATGTAGGGACTTGTGCTGGTTTGTGCAAAGGGAGTTAGTAGCAAAGTCCAACCTTTCTCTACACAAATGCACCAATTTAAAAGTAAAGATCAGCAAGTATGTAAGTTTTGCAAAACCAGGCATTTTATTTAAAATGTAATAAACTTATTTCCATGAAAAATAAAGAAAAGACAAAAAAAAAGAAAAGACAAAAAAAAGAAAAGACAAAAAAAAAGAAAAGACAAAAAAGAGAAAAGACAAAAAAGAAAAGACAAAAAAAGAAAAGACAAAAAAGGAAAAGACAAAAAGGGAAAAGACAAAAAGAGAAAAGACAAAAAGAGAAAAGACAAAAAGAGAAAAGACAAAAAGAGAAAAGACAAAAAGAGA